>JAVJGG010000013.1:24750135-24760672 GCA_035590195.1 Aviceda cuculoides
GCCGGCAGGGCTTTGTGCGCGGCGCGGGGGGGGGCTGCCCCGGGCGAGCGGCGGCAGCTGTGCAAACACCGGGGGCAGCCGCCGGCCCCGCGTCCGTCCGCGCCCCCCCAGTCCCCGTAAAGGGCAGGGTAACGGCGTGTGGGAATGGGGGGGTGAAGGCGGCACACCGGGAGGTGTGTTCCTGCGGGGCGGGTAGCGAAAGGGTGAGTGGGCAGGGGGGAAACCTTCGGACGTGGTCACGAGTGAGACTTGTGCGGGACTTACAAAGTGGGGGGGTTGTGTTGATCTTAACGCTGGCGTGGTACAAACCGCGTACAACGACAGGCACGGGTGCTGCAGTGCAGGAGGGAACGTCCTAACCGCTGGCCACATGTTGCCCCCCGGGACTTCCTAATGTCACATCCCGCTTTTTCGCTGCCTCTTCTCTATGGACTCATGGTTAGAGTCTTCCCACGTCTCAAGTATGTTTCTGACCGTCAGGACAAATTTCTAACGAATTTAGTATTTAGGAGAACGAATCTCATGTTTTTCGTAGTTTACCCATACGTTAAATATGAAGTTGGAAAAAAACCCCTGTTCTTCGAGATGTTAGACATGTTAAGCGTCACTGCTTGTGATCCCTTTATACTTACATCGTGTAGTGCTGACCTTGGGAATTAAGGTATTTCTGCATATTTTATTGACTTACACGTTGAAAATGAGGTATTGGTATATACATTAAATATTAGGCAAGACAAAAAAACATGCAATAAAAAAAAGCACACTAACGGTATCTTTCCCTTCACCCAGCTATTATAGTAGAACGGATTTTTTTGTTGTTGTTTTGGGGGTTTGATTGTGTTTTTTATTTAGAATTATCTGTCTGTTCTCTGTTTAGGCACAGAGGAATGTGAGATATTAAAGCTGTTGTGATCTGATGCATCTACAGCTCCAAATTCTTAAGTGGATGAGTGGGATAGATACAATATTGAAATAGTGGGACCTATTTTATTGTAGTTCTAATTTTGCATACAAAGGAGATATTATGTAATAATATTTATGTAATGGCATGAGTAGCTATTTCATTATTAAAAAATGTAGAGCCTGAGGTTGTCTGGCAGGTAGCAGGCTTTCTGTGGGTGCGTGTGGTTAACTCATTAAAGCTTATTTTCTTTTAAGAAAATGTTTAGGCTGTGCCATATCAAGAATGTGGCATCATAAAGTAAACAGTGAAACAGTTTTAGTTGTCCAGCTATTAGGAACACAGTAGGAAATCCCTGGCTTCCCAAACCATAAACTTTCATATTAGTTTGCATAATAGAAGTGTTTCTAGTTCGTCTTGGTTGGAGAAGACACTTCACTACAGTCTGTAAAGGAAGTGTGACTTGGCTACCTTCTATTTATTTCCTTGTTAACTTTTTAATGGCTTTTTTTTTCCTTTCTATAGTTTTAGTAATGTTTGCTAATAAGCTTCAAGAACTTATTACATTTCTGCATTATTTTTTTCTTTTTAAAAAAAGGAGACAAATGTAATTCTGCTTCTTTTTCAGAGGTGTTGGACCTAAGCAGTCATTGTCAGAAGTAATGTGTGTGGCTTCAGAGAAAGGGCTATCCAGTTATTTACTTGAGAGTTGAAATACAAAATGAAATAAAGTATTAATTTCCTACATCCACATTGATATTTTCTTTGAGGAAAAAGAAATAGTAAAAACAACTTCTAATGTACTGTATAAGACAACGGGGTGTACTTATCGTTTGGCTTCCAGGCAGTGTGATGCTTGTCTTCACTTGAATTGGTATGGATAAGAATAACCTTTTCTCACTGGGTTTAACGTGTACGTCTTGACTGCAGGAAAGGTGCTCAGTTGCCATGCTGCCTACGTGACAGCAAACCACTATGTGTGTATAGGCTGCTTCACCTCCGGCGTGATTAACTCTGCATGAATCTTAGTATGTTTAAAGCTGTGTGTCCATGCTGTGCAGCTAATTGGGAGTCAGGTTCAGAACAGACTCCAAATTCCACCTGCTGCGTGTAGGGGGGTTGATTGGTATGTGGAAGGGGCTTTATGCAGATGTTCAGAAAGTCAAAGCATCTAGCAGCACTGTGTCTTCTATCTAGTATCAGCTATGGATGTTGGTTCTGAAGGCACCTACCTATGCTTTCTGCCTCTTCCGGAGGTATTGTGCTCAGTGTGGTGTATGAATGACAAGGGTTGCCAGTGTTCATAGTTTTGAGGGCTTTTATGTAATCCTGTACTAACAATTGGTTTGTAAAGGTTTGCTGGTACAATCTATAAAATTAAAGTGGTTCGTAGTATGGTGGTTGGGGAGGTAAAAAACAGACTTTTAGTTAAAAATAATGGAAGGGTGAACTCCTACAATGGACTGTGTTGGCAATAACATTTCACAACTTCTTTAGGTCTTTTGAAGAAGAAACCTCATTGTATTTGGCAAGACTATGCGAGTCATCTCTTGATGTCCCACATCTTTGCGTAATAAGAGCTTGAAAGGCAAGGAATCAAAATTCTGTTTAAGCCCAAAGATCCGCCTGCTATTTTCTGTTGTTCCGTGAAATACAAAGAGTAAAATTCTGACTACAATAGCAAAAGGTGAAGTGAAGCACTACTAGAATTTATGTTTGAATTCCTCTTAGCTGGTTGAGCCATTCCATTTTAGCCATTTGGTGCTTGAAGCAGACTGGCATGTCTGTTGACATAGTGACTTGGACAAAAGTATCATTTCAAAAATGCTACAATGCTGCCATGGTGGTAATGGAATGAAATCAGTGTTAAATTTATGCTTTGTTGTATAAGATGATAGCTATTATTTGATATAGTAGTCTTTGTATCTAAAAAGGAGTCTGGTAATATTGCTGCTTATATTTAAAAACAATAGGTTTTAATTCACTAAGTAGTGGTCAACTATGAAACAAAATTTCATTATCTTCTCAGGCAGTATTTCTTTTTTGGTAGCTAGCAATTTTTGTAAATGCTTTTCATAAAAAAAAAGAAAAGAAAAATCCTTTGAGAAACTGCAAGGCCTGTTTATTAGAGTGAAATCATAATGAAAATTGAATTTTCTGTTTATGTGTGGTCTTTTGTTTAATTGGTAACTCTTGAATTGTCATTCTTGTTGCTAAGTTGTGGTGTATGGAGGTATCAAAGTTTTGATTTATTTCCTACTAGCTTTTGGCCATTTCAAGCTCTTGGAGTCGTTCCTCAAGATTTCACCGACCACTTCAAAATAAGCATGTGAATGCTCAGTTGGGTGTTTGTGTCAGGTGCTTATTCAACTGCAGGAAGACAAAACCAAACTGTAAATCCATCCATAAAGAAATTGGGGTCTGACTAGATGTCACGTTAGGGGAGACATTAACAGACGAGCTGAGGTTGCTAAATTATTGCTTCACTTAACAAGACTGAGTGCAAGTAGCTGACGAGACCAGTTGTAAACCGCATACAAGATACCTGTTGATGTATGATAATGAATATTGTAAAATGGACAGTTGAAATATTTTTTAAAATCAGAATTCTTATTTGGGCATGATTTGAGGCTGATATACGTGATAAAATTTACAGAAATAGGTACACATTTTAGAATTGCTTTTGAAGAGTGTTAGGCTGGGAAATGTGTGTTCAATTGGCAGGAGGGCCTTTGGAGAAGGCAGATAAGGAATTTACCTAAGAAAGAGCAATGTGTAATTTGAGGAATAATACAACTCTGCTGTCCTCAACTGCCATTTTATATATTTGTCCCTGTTTGAAGGCTTTTGTATTTTACATTATGAAATCACTGATCCAAGAATGAATCTCACTTCAGGGCAGCACAAAAACTCAGCCAGAGAAGAGGATGTTTTTAAGTTACTCTTGCGTGCTTTTGATGACGAGTTTTGCCAAGGCTAGGTGTAATTTAGAGTAAGGCTTTATAGTCAGCAAAAGCCGAATGCATTTCAGGTGGACGTCCAAGTTTGGTGGCTTCACTTCTCCTTGGTTTTGTGAGAGGGGAAAAAAGCAGAGGCAAACGTTCCAGCTCAGATCTGGCTCCTTTCCAGCAGCAGTAGCTCTGGTATGACGCAGTGAGGGGGCCTGCTTATCTTCTTTCTTCTGTTCTTCCCTCCCCTTTCCCCCTTCACTGACCTGGCTAGGCTGTGTATCTGATCCCATCCCAGGGTCTTTCTCTCCTCTGTTGCTGCTCACTTGAGAAGGAGTGAGCTCATTGCAGGAACTTGCTGTTTCCTAAGGTCAGCTCCTGATTAACTTTTTTCTTCCTTCATTTTCGCTATCGTTTCAGACACTGTGTCCCACAATGGTCATTCCCTGTAGCCTCCTCAGTTCATTATCCCAATGTTCACAGCCCAGCATCGTTCTGGTTGCCGCTACTTCCCATATTCCATTTCCCAGAAGTGGGCACTTGTTAACAGTCTTCCAGTCCCTTCTGAGGCTTCTTAGTGAGAGTATGCAAAATAGGATACAGCCATTGTGGTGAGGCTTATGCCTCTGCCTTTTACCTTTTCACACCCTCTCCCAAAATATACCAGTGTACAACTCCTGATGGGGGTTGTTCTGTGGACTGCAGCATGGACTAGAAGATTTTCAGCATTGTACAGCAGAGCTTCACTTCCAGCATACCATTTCTGCATCTTGCACTGGCAGGCTTCTCATACTTCTGAAGAGCTGTTTGAGAAAGAGCCTCATGTCCATTTGATTCTCTTTTCTCCAGAGGTTCATAGCTTCTGTGGGATGTGGACAGGGCTGGAGTAGGAATGAGGAATTTGAGATAATGTATTTAATCTGAGATTGTTTTCAGTGTTTTGTCAATGATGTGATTGGAGGTCATTAGCTTGTAACTTACCTGGTTCTTAAAACAATGTGTTTTCTAATGTGTTGTGGGGGTTTTGTAGGGGGTTTTTTGGTTGTTGTTTTGTGTTTGGTTGTTTTTTTGTTTTTAAGAACCTTCTCCTTTTTTTGAGGCAGTTGTTACATACTTTGTATAGATTGCCTGCTGAGTTGTTTGAGCAGTGAGAGGCTGCCTGAATAAACTGTGAGATTCTGCTCCACTGGCAAGAAACTTGTTAAGCAGCAAATTTAGTACCCATGTATATATATGGTGTGCTTTAATTCTGTGTCTTAAACTTTAAAATACTGTGACAAAATGGATGCTCTGACTAGAATCCAGATAATGGTTTCATAACCGGTATACTGTTTGCTACTGTAGAGTACCTCTTGGTCAACTCACTGAATGTATTTGTGCTTTTGTCAAAAAATACATGTATAACTGACACTATGTGCTTAGAACTCCATCAGCTGCAGACTTCAAAGCGTTTCACAAAGTAGCTGCACCTATATTGGGTCTAATATATAACTTGGGACTGATTTTTATGATCAGTGCCCCTGGAAATAGACTAACAGCATATCTATCTCAGCTACAACTTCCAGTTCTGTTACATACTTCTTAAGGGTGCTTTTTGGCTGCTTGCTGAAATATCTTCTTTTTTCAGTGTGTAAAATGAACCTCCTCAAAATAACACACTGGCCTGAAAATAGTTGTCTCTCTCTCTCTCATTTTTACTAGAGTAGCACATGCATATCACAACTGAGGTTGGCAGGATTAGATAATGTGTAAATGCTCAGTGAGAAACAGCTCCTGCTTAGTAATTTTTGCAGTCTGAGTAGACAAGATAAATCACTGGAAGAAGGAAACAGGTGTGGTAGCACCATGCTATCCATTTCTTCTCAGTCTCTCGTTTCAGAGTTCCAGTATTGATCATTTAATACCCTGTTCTGCTAACTGTTGTCATTACGCTGTTTTTGTCCTTTACTCTTGGTTGACTTGATTGACCTCTGTGTGCAGTGGACCTCTGAGAAGGATGATGATGACAACGAAAATGTAACCATTTGGAAAGAGGCAGCATGGACACTCACACTAAAAGATTTACAGTGGATGTTCAGTCTCACAGATGAAGCAGCTGAAATCTTTCAGAATGATCAGACAGGGTCACTGGAGATTCAGCCTCATGTTAAGGGAGATCTCCTGATCAAAATCTCAGGACAATTAGCAGTCTTTTTTTTTTTTTTTTTTTTTTAATTAAGCATTTGGTATCTCCAGCTATTGCAAAGCCAGCTTCTGAAAAGCCAGCGTCTCATTCTCCTCATCTGTCATCATGGGATGTTGAGTTGACAGCTGATGAATTTGCTTCTTCCTCTCTGTCCACCATGTCATACATGCTGTCCCTGTGTGTTACAATTGTGTGTGTGTTTTTAAGTTCCTGTATATGTCTCCTCTGTATTACATTTATTCTATGGGAAAAAGATGTTTCGCTGTCTATTGAATTGTTACCTCGCATTTCAGGAACATGTTCTTGACAGACAGCAAGGTATACCTGTGTAAAGAAAAGAATGGATTTGCTTAGAGTCTCACATCAAATCAATAACAGAACTGATAGTACAGTGAAGAATCTACTGTCTACAAGCAGTGTTATTTCTGTGGTACTACCCTGCCCAACAATAAGTTAATGTAAACAATAAAATGATGTTCTTTTATGTGTTGACCAAAGCTGTAGTTGTGGTAGTAAATAAAACACTAAGGCCTAGGCTTGATTAACAAGGTCCAGGGACTGGTTGCAAAGGTCTGCCATGAAATCTGTATAGTTAGGCTGTAACTGCACTGTTATTTGTGATACCTATATGTATTCTGGTGAAAGCAATAATTTTGAGGAATGTAGTGGAATAATCAAGTGTATGAGCTTCTAAACAGGCAGTATTTTTCTGCTCGTGGTACAGTTACTTTAAGACTTAGGATAGAGCTCAAAATATACAAGAATCTAAACAAATACCAGATAAGTTTGTGCTAGATACAGGGACTGTCTGAAATGCCAGTGGTTGCATAAGCTTCATTCATGCATGTTTGTTAAGGTTCATTTCTTTCAAGAACTGCTTTTTATTACAGAGAAGTTATAAGGTGTGTAGAAGTTTGTGGTTTTTTTAGCAGGCTGTTTAAATGAAACTTCACACTTGCTGGTTGGAGTGGGCCATAGGGCTTATTATGGAACCATTTGATGTCTGTATGCTCCAGCTTTTCTGTGATTGGCGTGCAGGCAGCCATTTCAGATAACTTCTTCCCCCACTCGTATATATGCAGTCTGTCATGTTGACTGCGTGTTTATGAGTTCGTGTTATGTGACCTTGGTGTACACGTGCATGCCTTCTCAGATTCTCAGGTTGTGGAGTCATCGTGCTTGGAGATACTCAAAAGCTGTCTGGATGTGGTCCCGGGCAACCAGCTTTAGGTGGCCCTGCTTGAGCAGGGGGGGTGGACCAGGTGAACTGCAGAGGTCTCTGCCAACCTCAACCCTTCTGTGATTACCGAGATTACTCTTGTCAGCAGTGAGTATCCAGGTGCTCTGTACAGCCTGTTTGTGTGTCCCAAGTAAACACAGTTGCATGCAAATGGTGTGGAAAGGTTGCCAAGTAGTTGTCTTTCAAGGTGATTACCTTTCAGCTGTAAAAGTTACTGGAAGGTTGTGGTGGTGTTAGTGAAAACTGATTTAGATTTGGAAAGAAGAAGAAAAGAAAGAATATTAATTACAGAGACTATTGTTAGATTGGGTTTGTTCCTCAGTGACAGGTTCTTTTCCTGAAAATTACAAAGAAAGTAGGAGCAGCCACTGCTTATTTACATTCAAGTTGTGCCTCTGTACTGTTTGCTGACTAAACCAGTGTTTACTACAGCAAGGCTGTATGTCCTACTTTAGGTGCAGTATCAACATACAGTACTCGGTGAGAATATTGAAAGGGCTGTGGAATGTTGCACCTAATCCATAATGCTTGGCATTACTCCTCAGGGGAGGTTAACAATACAAGTTTTCTGAGTTTTGTATAATGAGATGTATAATGAGTCTTTCATTTTGTGTTTGAAACTACCTAGGTGGGTTTCTGTATAGCACAGATCTTATTAAGCAGTGAGAGTTGGAAACTGATTCAGCCCTCACTTCTGCCTTCAGATCAGTAATGACAAATTTTTACTGCTGCCACCCCATTATATTTGTTATCCAGATGAGGAGGTTATTTTCTGGAGTTCTCCATATAGCAGCTTTTGTATTTCCTTTTAAAAAGTTACCTATTTAACCTAACTAAAACGTTACAAAATACTTCCATTGGAGGTGAGTCTTCCTTTATGTTCTTGTATGGTTTTATCCATTGACCATTAAGCAAATGGTTTTGTGGCATTCACATTTATAAGCATTGAAAACAATTTTAATGTCGGTAGGAAATTAGAAGAGATTACAGGCAGTTTCTTTTTGTTGAGGTAAAATGAATTTATTTTTAGAAATACTTGGTGTCAAATATTTTAACTTTTGAGCTGTTTGAATTAGCTTTGTAGAACTGAGGCTTAACCATCTTTACTGTTAGGCCTAAATAGGAGCAGCAAAACCAACTCAGTTCTGCTGTATTATCTGTTTGTCTATTTCCTACACTAGAAGTGTGGTTTTACCCTCAGATTAATGTTGAGGTTGGAAAGGGACCTCCAGAGATCATCTAGTTAGTCCAAGCGCCCTGCTCAAAGCAGGGTCACCTAGACCAGCTCCAAGGATGGAAATGCCACAACCTGTCTGGGTGAGTTCCAGTGTTTGACCACCCTCACAGTAAAACAACAAACAACAAGGGGGGCAAGCCCATTCAAAACTTCTTTTTTTTTTTTTTTTTTTTTTTAAGTTTCTTGTGTTTCAATTTGTGCCCATTGCCTCTTGCCCATTCACTGGGCACCACTGAGGAGAGTCAGACTCACTCTTCTTTTCTGCTTCCCATCAGGTATTTATATACATTGGTAAGATCCTTCCCCCACACCTCCAATCCTTTTCATGAAGCTGTGAAATCCTGGCTCACACAGCCTTCCCTTGTATGTCCAATGCTCCAAGCCCTGAATCATCTTCATGGCCTGGCTCCAGTATGTCCATGTCTGTCTTGTACTGGGGAACCCAGAGCTGGACGCAGCGCTCCAGATGCATCTCACCAGAGCTGAGTAGAGGAGAAGGGTCACACCCCTCGACGTGCTGGTGGTGGTCTTCTTAATGCAGCTCAGGACACTGTTGGCCTTCTTTGCAGCTGAGGCGTGTTGCTGGCTTGTGTTCATCCAGGACCCCTCGGGTCCTTTTCTGCAAAGCTGCTTTCCAGACAGTCTGCCTCCGGCCTGTGGTGATGTATGGAGTTATTCCTCTCCAGGTGAGGACTTTGTGTTTCCCCTTGTAGGGCTTCATGAGCTTCCTCTCTGCCCATTTCTCCAACCTGTCCAGGTCCTGCTGAATGTCAGCACAACCCTCTGTTGTATAAGGCACTCCTCCAAATTTTATCATCTGCAGACTTGCTGAGGGCGCACCTGTTCGATGTCCAGGTCATTAATGAAGATGTTAGACAATATTGGCCTCAGTATTGACCTCTAGAGTACACCACAAATGACTGGCCTCCGTGTTCCATTATTGCAAGGCTGCTTCTCCTCACTTAAGTTTCATTTCTCTCCGCACTGCATAACAGTCAAATCTGGTTTAGAGCTCTCCAGTGTGTGTTTTGTTGTTACCTCTTCCTTTTTTTAACGTGCCATCCGCTGAGGTGAAAGTATAGACACTTTGTTTCATTTCTGATTACAGCAAGGTTTGTTTTGTAGTGTTTATAAAACATCTATGTAGATATCTTGGTTATGGTATGACTATGTAAAAGTAATAAATCCCGGGTCTGTATTTTCTGGGTGTTGATGGTGTGTTTCACCTGAACAGAAAACACAGGAATGATGTGAAATAACTGAATATAAGTCATCATTTGACTAAAAAGGTGTTCTGTATCAGAAATACAGTTTTAAATTGTCCCACATTTTCCTTACTTCAGAAAAGTAGTATATGTTGTGTGTAAAGCAATTTAACTTGCCATGGTAATTCAGGGCATTCTTCGTTATGTTTTTTTGTGTATGGTTCTTAAGGAATTTGTGCATTCACATGTACGTTTGTAAACCTGCAATTCCCATGAAGAGATGAATTTAGTATCTAGTATCTTTACAGTCTGCATTCCTGTTTTGAGTCTGATATATTAAACAAACAAAAAAACCCACCAACAAAACCCCCCACCTTAGGATAGATGGCAAGAACAGAGTAAAGTTCTCTTAAGCACTTACAGATTGTGCCAGCATGTCAGGTTTTGGTGAGCTTGTGTTCTAATGCCAGCAGTTGGAAACCTAATCAAGGAAATAAATAGTAATTTTTAACCACTGCTATATTAAAGATGAAAGAGTTAAGAACAGAAACAAGTTGTTTTAGGCAGTGTGCAGATAATGATGGATAGTCCTCACTCCAAAAAAATTATGTTCTGTATAAACGGAGTGTTAAAAGGTGTAGAAAGAGTGATATGTTACAAAAACAGATGGCGTGGCAATATTGTTAGTCATAATTTTGAAGTGGAATTTTGTAGGAGGGATTGCCTGAATGGAAAAACAGGAGGAGGGGAGGATGTGTTGAAAGGAAGGCTGGTATGGGAAAGGAATATGTAGAGCATGTGAGGTGAGCTGGGGCGGGGGG
>JAVJGG010000013.1:24760772-24777899 GCA_035590195.1 Aviceda cuculoides
GGGGAGTGTTGGAGGAAGGAGAGTGCTGAGAGCCAGGACTGTGGAAAATACTGACGTTGGTGTTGCAACAACAGGGACCAGTTATCTAAGGCTGCTCCCTTTTGGTTTCACTTGCTTTGGCTCATGGGGCTGATTCATCCCCTGGAATTTCTTATCTCCAGACTTGTGACTGCTCTGTGCAGTGGGAGAAGAGAGAAAGAAAACAAAGTCCCCCTGAGAGAGAAGTGTGCAAGAGCTATAGAACGTGGTGAACTACAATAGTCTCATGAGCACTGTGCAGTTTGTGAGCACAATTTGTGTTGCCTGCTTTCACGAAAATTTGTATTATTGAGTTTAGGTTAAGGGATGCGAAAATGTAAATAAAACAAATTCTAAATATCTGGTATTCATCTTCCCAGTGTATCAGTAGAAATAAACTAAAACCAGCCAGACTTCAAGCTTGACTCTGCAGTGTGATGCATGATGCATGCACAAGAAAATGCATCTTTTGCTGGCAGAGAAAGATAGGTAGGCCTGCATAATGTAGGTACATATGTGGCAGATTTAAAAAAACAGGAAAAAACCCAAAGAAAGTGAGAAACGGGTCACTTCTTCAACTGATCATCTTCTTTTTAGTGTAAATGAGCTTTCTGCAGCCTGTTCCTTTGTCATGTTCTTCAGTTGCATCCATAAAAATATTACTCGTTTTGTGTAAGCTTGATTTGTTGAAAGAAAACCTTTGCAACATCTTATTCTTTCCAAGTTAGTCTTTGGCTTTTTAGAATGTCATTCTCTTATGGAAACCATTAGCAATGCAGTGTTTTAATTTTATTAATAATTTGGCTTCTGTAGCCATCTGACTCATAGTAAACCACATAATTTCATTGAATATTTGAATTCTATAGTTTTTAAAGGATGAGTGATTGCATTTTTTATTTGTAGTACCCCCATGACCAGGGACTTGGTATTTCGATAGCAGAACATTGATGGTGAGAGGCTGAAGCTTGTGTGTTTGACAGTAAAGTTGTAGAGATAAAATGATGATGGAAAAATAACAGTAGATCACAGTGGAGTTGACCAGAGAACCTTTAGTAAGAAGCTGTTTTAGGAGAAAACCTGGTTACTAAGATTGCAGTGTAATGCTTCTGTTATCTGAAGATACATAATTTGGTATACAAGGGTCAGGAGAAGCACAAATAGTGTTTAGAACTGAGTAGTACAAAACTTTGCCTGTTTTTACAGCTGCTCTGCACCAGCCATCAGTTGAAACTTAAAGCTTCATCATACAGTTGAATCTCTGCACATGCCTCTAAGATAGATTGGTGAGTTTTCAAATCCAGTAGCTTACATTTTTTTCTTTTATATTTAGTTAATGATTTTAAATGTTTTATGGTGTGCAGTATTGAACAGGAGTTTCTTAGTCCAAGAGTTTGATGCAGTAACAATCACACTGCCTAAATGTTGCTGAAGCCATCTGATTTTATTTAGCTTGTGTTTGGACAAATATATGGTGTGGGTATTTGTTAGTGCTTTTACACTAGGAAGTCACTTAGAACTGCGGGGAAGGGAGAAGAGGAGGGGAAAGACTGATGCAATATATTTGCAGAGCTGCGGAGGCTTGGAGGGGGTTGTTTGGGTTTTTTTTATGAAGGTAGACTGTTGTCCTCAGATAATTGGGTTCTTTGTTAGCACGGTGTAATTGAGGTTTTGGGTGTTCTAGAGCTGAAAATAACTTACTGTTTCAGAGTATTTTGTGAGCTGCTTATTGATGGTGTAATGAGTAACTAAAGAAGGGTAGATGATTTTCTACCAGTTGTGTGTTCTGAAATATTGCACACACTGAAGCTCTGCAGAAGAATTCTGCTGTTTCAGTTCATCAAAACAGTAAAACAGGATACTGCTAGTACTACTAGAGGTAGTATATTCTTTTAAGGATTACAGGAAGAGACGTATGTAAAGAGAAAAAGAAGAAAAAATAAAACTTGAAGAATTGGAAGTCCATTCCATCTGCATTCATGAAGGAGTCTCAACTTTTTTCCATCTAAACATGATTAAAATAGTTTCTTAATTTCTTCAGATACGTAGTGATCTGTTACAGATACCAGCTATTCCTTAATGTAACTAGTCATGATGGAGTTAGATATACTCTGCTATTCTGAATATAAGTCCGGCTTTTCAATATCTGTAAATTGTATATTTAAATGCATACCCAGAATCATAGTCTTATTGGCAGAATGGAACCCAGTATATCTGCTACAAATCTTATTATAAAGTTTTCAACAAAATCTTGGATGTTAAAATTTAATGTAACTCTAATTTTTCACCTTTTTTTTTCCCTCCCATTAAGTCATACTTGGAGAATTCTGCAACTGTTGTATTGATGTCCTTTCTTTTCTTGTAGTTTTTAGGAGAGGAGGACTATGTGATGGGTAGAGCTATCCACTAAATCTTTGGCTCTGTCAGTACCAGAGTGATTGGGTATGAGTGCAGTCTCTTGTGATCATACTTAGAAGTGTATGTTTCATTTGTTGGAATGGGTTTGTTAGGGAAAATTAAACTGATTTTTAAACAATATTTTCCCAGACATTTTAAAGATGAAACTTGTAATTAAGGGTGCTAGTGGCATCTATAGAAAAGGAATGACTTCTAGTAAACTTCTATAGAAGTGATGCCAGTTGGGGGTTTTTTTGGTGTCAGTTCTCTAAATATTCTTAAAAATAGGTTATTGTCACTGGTGCCAGCCAAAATCTCTCAGCATCATTTTGTTACTTCTTGGGTAGATTTTTCTATGAAACTTACAGTGCTGGTGAAAGGGATGGTTGTCATAGTGGTAGTGAACTGGACCCTAATTGTAACTGCACAAATTCTTTCCAGTGTTCCAGCTAAGGAATATGAAATCATAGTCATGATTACTGTTAGAATACTAATAAATTATTTTTTAAAGTACGATTTTTCATTCCTCCTTGTAGTGCTTGTATTCTCTCCATTTTAAAAGAAATTTGAGAACTAAATGTAGTTCTACGTAATGTCTTAAAAAAATCACTACATGAAGGAAGACAAGATTACATACTCCAAAGAACAGCAGCTGTTGTTTTAAGCACACTGTGTTTTAAGCAGTCTCTAATTTGAGTGTTTAATGTATTGCAATTATTAATACATAGTATAAAGGAAATTTATATTCTCTGATATTATTGTTTGCAAGCTAGGATCGGAATTGAAAGGAAAGAATACAAGCTTTTTGTATGTAAGGAAGCAGTCTTTTTTTTTAACCTCTTGGGTTGGTTTTTTTTCTATTTTTTATTAGTTTTCAGCTGACCAACAGAATTCATCACCATGATACATTACATATTTTACAAGAAGAAAAATGTTTTTTCATCAACCTATGTTCTAGTAGCTGCCAGCATTTAGAACAAGGAAATCTCCAAGTTGATACTGGAGGCTAGCCATGTAAAAGGATAAGGCGCCAACTGCATGAAGTGTTGTTTTTCTGGCAAATAGCTTCTGTGTACACTCATCCCTAACTCAGAAGTAAATCTGATCTGAGGTGGTTTCTGCTTTTGTGAGCTAGTTCAAGTTTAGCTCTGAATTCATGAAGCATAGGTCACATCTGTAGTGAAAATTGTTGCTCTTTGACTGTTTTTGTGGCTGCACAGTGAGGTCAAGAGCTCTTTTTCCATTCAGGAACTTCAGTCACATTATTTTAAAATAAGCTCAGTTGCAACTGGACATCATTGTCTTTCATTGCCAAGCTGTATGTTGAACTATTTAGCTTTAAAAGGCTTCTAAAACTCATCTCTCATGAGGCTTAGTGGTATTTCTACACAGGCCCAATCATAGCCAAAAGGCTTTACTCCAAAGAGGGTTTGTAATGGTTGGAATTGTTGTAGTTTTGTATTAGAATTTGCTCAAGCAGTTAAGAAATCAGTTTTTTAAAAAAACCAGACATTTTCTACTGTTAATAAGAATGTGATGAAAATGGAGTGATCTTTTCCAAAAGTGATAAATAAACTGATACAAAAGGATTTGTGGATGCAATTAAAACTCATAATTTCCATTAAGTGAAAGGTGAAAAAAGTGAGAAATGCAGTAGATGATGATTATGATTAATATTTGTTTAGAAATGAGTTGCATTTTTTTCCAGTGGAGAGACAAGTATTTATGTTCTGTAATTGTCTGTTAACAGAGATCTTGATCCCTAGCTATTGAACAGTAGCAGCCACAATAACAGGATTAATGTGTCAAAAATGTCACATTTTAAGATTTTTGTTAACTCGTCATTGTTGTAGGAAGTCATATATTAGATCTTTCTTTGTTTTAAGACAGTTTCTTAATATTTAAGACATTATTAAAATTTCAAGGGACAGTTCTTCAGTTGGGTGCAAGGAAGTTTGTCAGCAGATGGTTTGGCTAATGTGGTTCCATAACATCAAGACTTGATTTTTTCAAAAGTATATAATGTTCACAATTCCTATAAAATCGGTGTATTTCTGGCTACCTCCAGGAGTTCCATCCTTAGAGTCTTTTTTTATAGAATGTGCTACAAATGTTTTTATTTAGAAACAATTAATTGGAGTCCTGTGTTTTTTCTAATGCATAATTGTCAAGGCTAGTTACTTATTTGTAGGAGAGCATAAGCAGAACCCACAGTCTCATTTGTGATTTGCGTACCACGTTAAGTTTTTAGGTCTTTGACCATAATTTTGAAGTGATTACTATTTTTCATGCAGTCATAACTTAAGGTTTTTGTCTCCCCAACAACTCCCTAGTTCATGTCCTAAGCAGAATTTTGTACATCAAGACCTGAAAACCTGATAATAGCAAGATAAATCAAAAGACTTGCCATGTCAGACCACTGTCCTTTTAAACAGTATCTTTGTTGTTTGGTCACTACTTTGTACTTTTACCAATTAGAGTTATTTTAAATTGGATTAAATTCTTGCAGGAGAATAATTCATTCAAGTTGGCCTTTCAAGATTATGTTCAGATTGAAAGCTGAGAATCATGCATGTGCAGAACCTTTGCAAAGACATTTGACTTTTCTTTATTTTAGTTCTACTCCTGCAAAGATTTTGTTTGTTTGTTTATCACATATATAGACTGTGTGACTGCATTTCTGTCTGAATGCCATGTATGCAGTTAGCAAATGATTTTGTGTTTGAAATACTTAAGTAATTCTTAATTTGATATTATATAGATGTAGAACCAAGACTGAGAGATTGAATGACTTGTACAAGGTCATGAGGGGTTTAAAGTGGGAGTCATCTTCCTTTTTTTGCCTTTAGGTGTCTTAATCACAAGATCATAATTTAAGATAATGATATGCACCAGTGCTTTTGAGAATTCCTCACAAGATATGTGTCTTTATGCTGCTATATTGTGTGCAGTTTTGTACAGCTAAACCAATAAGCAATAGACCAGAAACAGACATTGTAAAATATGTATTGAAAAGTCATAAAAAAACGTGTTATTAAAAGGTTATATTTTGAGGGGAACTAAAGATGGCTGTGTTCATCAATTTCAGCCTATTTCATTAAACTTTATGCTTTTTTCATCACATGTTAAGAAAGATTTTGAATATTCTGTACTGATAAATGATTTCAAAGGCTCACAGCATAGCATTTTGTTTTCTGAAGATTAAAGTTTTGACTGTGCTGTGTCTTCTAATGTTTTTGAACCATATTCAAATACAAGTCTGCATACGTGCTAGTGCACTTCCACTTTCTGAAAGAATTGTTTGAAGGATAGTCCTGACATAGTTTGGCTCACACAGTTACTTTTTTTTTTTTAAAAAAAAGCCTGGACAGGGAAACTTGGCAGACAGTCATATTGGAAAATAATAAACATGCCTCTGCCAGAAGTGATTGAATTTGCTACAGTCATCTGGTCTGGACTAGTAGCTGCTTAGAGATCTATGAATAGCAACAGTAGAGGCAGAGGAGCAATTTTTCTACAGGCATAGGGCTGAAATGATGGAAGTCTGCCTTTGTCATCAAAGAGTTAGAAACACAGGGTTTTTTTTCTCTTAAAGTATTTTCTGAAGAAATTAATAATATGTAGTAATAAACAGAATTTAAATTTTACTGGAACATTCATTTTACAACAAGACAGTGCAGAAACACCCCGGTGATGCTGATGAATGATTTTCTGACCAAAGCCAAGACAAAAAAATAAATAGCCTTACCTGTGGTTTTAGATCTCGAGGTCTTTTGGTGGTTTTGATGGCAATTCTTCCCTGCATTTCCTAGAAATAAAGGAATTCTTTGTCACTTAAAGGGCTAGAGCCCGAGAGATTTTAATAGTCAGCTTCTCTTTAGAATTGAACAAGACTTAACTACTGCTTTCTCTCAATATGAAGCTTTCAGGTTGTTTTCCCAGTCTGCAGCCATCACTTAATACTACAATGTAGCAGTCACCTGTGTGAGAAGTTCCTGTTGGTCTGTGCTTTGCTCTCGATGCACTTTGCGTTTATTTTGCTTTTGATATATTCAAGTTAATTGACTAGGATTTGAAATAATCAGTTAAGTCTTGGTTTAACTATGCAAAATACTTTTTAAGCACAGATTTTTGTTGCTGGTTGTGGTCCATTTCCTCCAGTTGTCCAAATGTTTGAATGTCCACTGGGAAGAGTAAGCATTGAAGAGCAGTCTGATGGTTAGGGTGTTAGAGTTCAGATTTTGTTTTTTCCATCGATTTCCTGTGAGGCTTTGGAAAATGCTTCTAATATCTATAGAAATATAAAATAAAGTAGAAGAAAAGTCCTAGTTTATAAATTGGCACAGTGCTACACTGGTAATCTGATTTAAATAATTTGAATCTACATTATCTTACTTTCAACTTTTGGTCTAATTGCAAATAAAAAAATATATCCTTTTCTTCTTTGTCCTGAACTTTGCTATCAATACTTCCATGTTTTTTTATTCTGGATGCCTGAACAAGTTCAAGTGTGTCAGTTGTTTCTTAAACTCATTGTTAATAATATAATTATTGTTCAAAGGATTGAATTAAACATTTCTCTCAAAAGGACCAGGAGCTGGGACAGCGGAATAGATTTCATTGTCCTGAATAAAAATGATACCATTGGTACTGGAAATAAAATGCAAATACTTCCAAATCTGAAACACAAGAATGAGAATATTTGTGTTCTGTGATACTGGTGTTATCAGATATGTTTCTAGACTTGAACTAGGGTCTCTAGTTATGTAGCACTCTTACTGCTTTACAAAATTGGGTACATCCTGAGAATCCTTTTTTTTTTTCTCTTTTTCTTTTAAGAAGTGAGAGACGATGGTGACTTTATACTCCAGCAGCCCCAAAACATTTTACTAATTAGTAATCTTTATGGACTGTGAGTTAACTGCAGCAGTAACTGTCCAACAGACCTCAGGGACAAAAAAATTGGAGGTATGATTTGTCAGTGTACTTCTGAACTTGTATAAACTTTTTCATCTGTCTCTTGGCACTGGATGATTAGTGTGAAGTTCTTGCATAGCTGCAGGAAGACAGCCTTTCTTTTCAGCTCTTGGAAATGTAAATAACTGCTTCAGAGGAAGACTGTTAAGTGCTCTTTTAAGCTATGTCTTCACTAATCAATTAGTAGTGCTTTTGGTTCTTGCCCAAAAGTGTGTCATACCATTTGCATTAACAACCTGCACGTGCTTTCAGATTTGGTCAAGTTTACTGACATTAGGGAAAGTCATAGATTAGAATTCAAGCACGTTTCTTATTCAAGCATGCCGTGATGATGCAGATAAAATTACTTGAGGGCCTGTAGTCCTTCAGTCTTCTTGCTGTAGTTGTTCTCGAAGGGCATGTAAGCTGACATCATGTGCTGGTAAAAGCTCCGAGGATCTCAGCATGAAAAGTAGAATATACCACTAGAGGTAAATGGATGAACAAAAAGAGTACTGAAGATGCAGAATCACTGAATGGTTTTACAAGGTTAACCTGGGTCTTCAGACTTGGTTGCTAATCTGAGTTCTCTATGGGGTAACCGGATGCAAGGGTATCTAAACACACATGCGAATAAAGCAAAAGCTATTATTCAAAGAGATGGAGACAATCACTTCTCTGACAATGAGAAGAAAAATATGTTCAGTAGCTTCTAGTCCTCTTTGTTTTCTTTTAGGGATAGTTTCTACTATTCCAGTAGTTGTAGCATGGGAAAACAATGGTTTGGGAAGATTACCATATGTGTATTCTGCCATCAGCTGAAAAAAGGACCTAATAAATGCTTGTTTCTGTAAGCCCTTGGGTAAAAAAGCAATAAAGCCACTACAGAAAACCAACTAGTATGGAATAAACTGGTTTCAAATGTTTACTAGTTTTATCAAAAGTTATACTCAAAACGCATAAAATTACCTCTCATAGGTAATCCATAGTGTTATGCCCAAGTTCTACCTGTTACTGTGATAAGGAGACTTCAGCCTGAATACTTACAAAGTGTACAGTGTCCTGGAAGTTAAATGGATTATATTTTGTTTAGTTTTGTCCCCACCCCATTACTCTCTCTTTAGCTAATATCTAGTCCTAAAACTCTCCAACATGCTTTTTGTTTTGTTTTGGGTTTTTTTTTCAGATCTGTACTACCCCTGCTTTTGTACAAAACCCCTTTAGTCCACATAGACCTTTGATTAATGCAGTGAGATGTCTGTATTTTGTTTGGATGTTCGTTATTTCAGTTACCAGGTTGTAGTGAGGAGCTTAATGAAGTCCTATGGGTATCTTAAATGTGGGATGTCCTTAATCCTATTAGTAAAATATGTAGCTTTTAAACAGATTACAGATAGAAAGTGAGGACTGACTTTGATCCAACTAGATGCTGCTGCTGCTGCTGCTGATGATGATGATGATTTTCTCAGTGTGTTGGAAATGCAAGTTCTCTTGCATTCTTCAAGCTTTCCTGTTGCTTTTGATGATCCATTTTGCTCAAAGGCTTAATACAGTAAGATTTGAAATGTTTATATTAAACTTGTATAGATACTTGGTTCCTTTTTCTAAACATGGTAATCAGTAGACATAAATTTTCAAAACCTGAATCAGTAAAGTTCTGTTAGTGGAACTTTGTATGCAGGTTTGTATAATATATGCTATTCTTTGCCATCTTCAATTTAAGTGGGATTTTGTGTAAAGCAAAACTTCTTAGAATAATAGCAGCAATCCCTAGGGGACATAAAAGAAAGCACCTGGGGAACACAGGTAGACCTGTGTTTTTTGATTTGTCATCTTAACATTGTTTTCAAATGAGAACCAGTTCTGTAGTTGTAGTTGCAAGGAAATATTCAACACCAAAACCAAGTCAATCCAATAAAATGCTGTCTGCTTGAGCTGTCAGAGAGCTTGAAACAATAGCTCTGAGGTATTCTTAAAACTATGCCAATCTGGGTGCCAATGTTATGTTCTAAAATGTCAGAGTACTTTACTGTTTCACTATTCATTGAGGTCTAGAAAGTAGTACCATATTTATATGCATCTTACTCGCATTCTGGAAAGTGTAGAGCCCAGACAGGCTGGTAGAGTCAATAAAATGAGTGAATGAGCATTTGTTTGTGGATATTATACTGAACAGCAGCAAACTCTTAGATTTGGAATTGCTTTTCTGAAATAAGTATTGTAAAACTTTAGACTTACTAATAGTGAAACTTTAGAATTACTGTCAATTCAGGATACTTCAGTCGTACGGCATACACATGTTAATTAGCGAAGTTTAATGATATTTATTTCCTCGAAGGAAAACTACCTTCACTGCCTTTCTTTTGTCTCTCTTTGTTGTTGGGCTTAAGGTTAACTGTGTTTGGATGGCATAAACATTTGTCAAAATACCTTGGCGTAGAAACTGGAGTCAAAAAAAAAACCCCCAAAACCCAAACCCAACTAAAATACTAGATGAGATCATAGGCAGCTTGCTTTAGGTGACCCTGCTTTGAGCAGGGAGGTTGGACTAGATGGCGTCCAGAGGTTCCTTCCAGCCTCAACTGTTCTGTTAATCTGTTATGTGACAGAAGAATTGCATTTACTATACCTGCATTAAAATAGGTTTATCCAACTAGCTTGTATTTCAGATTATTTTGTTCTTTGTTTTGTCGAAATATTTTAACTCATTCTGTTGTCTTCAGTTAAAAGAAAGAATACCTAAGTAATTTCTACATAGTATTTATTAATGGATTGAAACTAAAACCAAGTTTTCAGCTCTTTCTCAGTTTTGAGTGAATATCATTGATCTATTTGACAAAACTGAAGTGAAGATACTTGTTCTGCACCTGCTTGAGAAAGATGGTCTCTGTCACAAGCTGGATTTAGAAAAACTAGGTAGTTCTAGGCCACTTACTTTTCCATTTCCATGGTTTGATTTTCTTTAAAAATGTTTGTGTTGGAGATGGTTTCCTGAACTACTAAAAGCATTTAATTGAAATTATGTTAATAGTTTACAGCAAACATAAACCTCTGTATAAGTTGTTACACTTTCAAACTTAATCCTTACAAGGTTTACTTTAAAAGGAAGAGGTTTGTTTGAAAGTTACTTAAATGGAAACAATTTGGGTTTATGGCTGTCTCTTCCTAATACAACCCTATCAAAAAGTTTTAATAGTTTTGTGGTATTTAGTTGCTGAGGCTTTTTTGGTATCCATTTTGTGAGAGTCAAATGGTACTGTGCACCACTTACGTCAGTGATTTAAGGCTCAGGACTGGCTTGATTATATTTTAGTTTACATTAATTGGTCTTTTCAGAAATGTGATTAATGAATAGCACTGACATATAATTTGTGACTCCCTAGAAATATAAGGGTGACAGTTAACATTTGGATAAAGGACCATGATTTTAACCAGATGAAATTAAGGGAGAAATTCAGTACCACTAATAGAGATGCACTCTACTTGCTCATGCTGACATACTGCAGCTGTTGCACTCAAGCATTAGACTTCGAAGAACTATCTGAGTTTGAGGAGAGAGTACTATTAAGTCAGAAATGATTAAATCTTCAATCATGGAACAAAGGCAAACAGCCAACACTTAGTAAAATTTGCATAGTTCAGATTAAGTTACATTGGATTGTTGGCATTTAACAGCTTGCTTAGCATGCAGAGTATCCCTTCAGCAGATTTACATTTGTGGGTTTTGGTGATTGCAATGAGTACCAAAGAATTTTAAACTAGGAATACTTCAACACAAGTGAAAAGAAGGAAAAAAGAAAATCTGAGTTTGGCAGTGCTCTTTTAGTCCTGCAAGTAAAATTTTAGAATGCAGACATTTCAACTGGAGTGCTCCTTATTTGAATGAACATATCCACATGCTGCAACTACTGTATGTATAGATAAAATGTATGTAGTTAGAAAAGTTACTGTGTTTTTAAATATACAATGTATCTTATGTTCAATTTGACTGGTTTTGAGCTCTGATAAAAATATTAATTCTTGCATGCTTTTGCATGTATGTTTTTGGTATTGTTATTGATGCTTTTTTTTTTTTATCCTTCTACTGTTTGTTTTATTGCAGCTTTATTGTTCTTTAGCCATGTGCCATGAAGTGTAAGCATGCTGGCTCTTTCTGGCCTGGTGATCAACAATACTCATTCTAATGGTAATAAAACTAATGAAAGTAACTTATTGAGAGTAGAGGACACAGAAGAGCTGCTTGGCAATTTTTTTAATTTCTTTTTTTTTTTTAAACACTCACTGTAATGTACAGAATTCAAGGTAGAAGTTTTCTAATAACTCAGAGCATGTCACCAGACACTATATGCTTTCATTTGTTTTGAATTATAATATGTGGTTGCAGAGTAAGAGCTGGAGTTTTATTTTTAGAAAAGTTTAACTTGGGAGTTTTCATCCCTTGAAGGAGCGTAAGTATTTCACATGAGAAGCTACTGGCTATAATATTTATTTATAATGAACTATTTTACTGCAAGTTGACTGTGTAATTAGTTTGTATCAATAATGTATAATGTTGAATTCAAGGAAGGCAAAGAATTGCAGAGAGTTAAATAGTGCAGCAGTCATACATAGTTAGGTAAATCACTTGATAGAGTTTGGGTATTCCAAGAGGGATGTTGTATGTAAGAACAACGAATGTAAGCAGTGTCCATGGTATAGAAAACAGTGACTGCGTAAAGAATTTTGGGTCATTGCAGACAAGCAGCTGAATGAATATCAGTGTGATGCTGAAAGAGCTAATGTCATTTTTGGTGACTTTAATAACAGGAGAGTGCTGAGGTTGAAGGTAGCATTTGTGAAACGTGATAAGCATGTGTGTCCAACTCCTGTGCCAATGTATTTTAAATGATGTTGAAAAAATACAGAAGTCTCAGAAGAGAACTCAAACATGTTTTTTCCTCCCCTAGAGGATATTAAGATATATTTTTGTTAGATTGTATCAGGAGCTTGTGAAGAAGTGATGAGAAGTTCTGGTCTAGTGAAGAAAACCATGGAAAGAACAAATACGTGAAATTTAAGCTAGTCAAATTCAAACAACAGCTCAAAAAATATTTAAGCAAAGAGTTTTAGAGAGGGGAATTTAAAGGATTTTGAACTGCCTATTAAAGGAAAGTGGTAGCTTTCTCTTCTCCTAAAGCTAGAAATGGATCTTTCTAGAATGACTGCTTTTGTCATCTGAGCTACTGGATGACCAGGTTAACTTCTAGGTCTGTGATATCCTGGAAAGCAGATAAATTGTTCAAATTTTTCACCATGACTTAAAAAAAAAGTACATTAAGTATCAATCCACTGCATCAATATGATTCAGTGATGTATCACCACAGCGTTGCGTCTGGGTGGGAAGTACTGGTTGTAGTTCAGTCTCAGCAATGTGGAGTACTAACCATAGGCTTGTGAACTAGAAAGATTTGAGTTCCAGTTCCCTGGAGCCTAATGGGCTCCTTACGTTATCTCAGAGCTTACTGGCTTGTGCTGATGTGAGCTGTATGTGAACAGCTGACCCCAAGTATTGGGGATTTACATAAAATCTGCGGGTAGGATTGTGCTTTCTGTATCCTGGAGCTCATGAGAGAGCTCACTAGCTTTGCAGCACCACTCTAATGGTGTTACCGTGTAGTAACAGCTATGCAAACTGTCGTGGCAGGAGCAGCTGGTAGGTTGTAAATGTATGCACTGGCTCAACCAGCTGTAACTTGGGCATGTGCTCATGCTTCCAGGGATGACAGGCAAAACATCATGCCTGTACTTTCAAAGCAACTGAGCAATCAGTTGTAATGTCTTCACTTGGTGTCACTGTCACCATGGGCACTGTCACAGTGGAATCAGAATTTGAAGCTAAATGTAACTTTTCGATGGAATGTGTCTTTGGGTAATCAGGGTGTCTGTCTGCGTTATCTTACTGTGGGGGAGGGAGGTTAGTGTCATAGAGCAGGGAAGCCTTTCTTGTCTTTCAAAAACAGCTGTAAAATGCACAGTTTGAGTAAACTTTAGCTCGACAAACCAATTTTTGAGATGGGCTTGTCCTTATAAATGTATCTGATGAATAATTCAGCACGCACAGGATTGGATTTTTCTGACTGCTTGCAACCTAGGAGAAGATGCTAGTACTGGGAGTGCTCTCACCCCATGTAGCTCAGGGCATAAAGGGCAAGTGGCTTCTACCTGCTGTCTGTTCTTTCTGGTTAGGAGAGAGAATCCTATGATGTGTGCAGAGACCTTACTTTTAGTAACTCACTAATTCAGTTCTTAGCTTATAAAATAGATGTGATGTGGATAGAATTTACTTGCCCCTTGATTCTGTCTCCCTTTCAGATAAGTTAAGCAGCATTTTTTATGTATCGTAGCATTTTGGCCAGGTGCAAAGCCAGAAGTGTTTGGGTTGAATCATTGGGCTTTGTTATCTATGCATTATTGCTAAATATTTGTGATGCTTACTGCATTTTGGCAGGTGCCATTTCCTTGTTTCCTTTGTGTGAAGAAACCCTTCTGCAAAAGGATGTGAAAGACACAACATACCTTTTCAGGCAGTGTTTGATCTGGTTAGATCTACAGAAAAATCAGGCAAGTGTGTCAGGCTAATAAAGCCAGTATTTTAGTAAATAGAGGTGCAGTTTGGCATACCCAGTCTATTTTTATTCAAACCTCTTTTTAGTATATAAAAAAGTAACACTGTAAAAAGTAGCTTCAGAAGAGCACAGCGTCAGGCCAGACCTGGTTTGATTCCGTACTGTGTAAAATAGAAATAGAAAGCCACTGCTGTTCTTTTCTAAAGCAAATGTATATTTGTTCTTGTTAGTGTTGAGCACTTCAGTAAGTGTACTAATGCAAAATACAGCATCGCAATATTCTTTGAAACAGTTTCCTTTATTTGTAGACAGATTTATTTTTTTTTGACAATACAGGGATTTCACTGGTATTGCTCTGATTTATGGCACTGAAAGACCTTTATGGTGCTGTCATTGCCCTTGCCTGTTTCTGAGAGTATGAGAGGTCCTTAAAAAATACCAGTCAGTATTGTTTTGGAAACATATCTTTCGAAATAGTCAGGCCCATCTACTGAAAGAAGCTCACCCCTTGCTGTCAGAGATTTCTTACTCAGTCATGCTTTATATAACCCTTGTTGATGAAACACAAGTCAGAATGAATCACTGGAGAAATCTCAAGTGGAATGGAAAGATAACTGTGGTCATACAAGGAACAGCTGACATAGTCATATTTACTCCAATACCCACACCAATCACAGGAGGATTGAGCCTCTTCTAGACAACTGGCTTCATTTGTTGACTCTGAAGTTAGATGTCATTCATTGAATATTCACTGAATTCAGTAGTATTAATTTATGTCCTTCACAGAGTACACACTCTAGCTTGAGTGAGTATTGTCCTTGTTGAAACCCAATTCTTAAAGGGGAGAAACTAATAAGGGAGGAAACTATTTGCCAGATCACTGCTTTCTGGCCAGTCCAGCTATCAACAGTGTGCCTATTGTTCCCCTTCTGTCAGCAGTCTTCATCTGTCAATTTGAGGGTTCAGACGACTCACAGAAACTCCTAAGCTACAAAGCTATGCAGCTATGCCAGATCTTCCTTTCTGAGGGGCAAAAGAGAGGTCTAAAAAATGGGCTTAGTTGAGAGGACTTTATACTCTTTAGTGGCAAACTATCAAGCACCCTTCATTGTATTCCTCAAAGCTTCGTAGCATAGAATCACTATGATTTGCTTGGCAATGTAAGTTGCATTTGATATTTCTGTTCAAACATTGCTGTGGCTTTGATTCTTTAAGCAGAATGTGTTCCTAAGAAGACTTTAAGGAGGTGATGACCATTCCTCTGCTTAAGGAAGGCAGTGAAACATATAATTTAATTTAAAACTTCATAAATATCACAAATAAGTGATTCTCTTTGTGCTTATGAAAACATCATTTTGGAGGTTTTTTCCCCTCAATTTCAAAAAAAATGATAGCGTGACAAAAAGCTGTGCTCAGTTTCTGTTTCGTGTTATATATTGGTGTAAAGTTCTAGCTTGGATGGTAATAGGAAGAAACCAGACTTAGTATCCTCTGGTAACCACAACACACAGGTGAAAAGTAAGGCAACTTTAGAACATGGTGGCAAGTATTGGAATTTTGTTGGAAAATGCATCTGGTGGTGACAACCTGAAATTTTACCCAGCTATTCCAAATCTTTAGGCATGTAACATGCCTTGAAAATGTAGTTCTGAATTTACATGGTGGGGAATCACTTTCCCATCTTCTATTGCTATTCTGCTTTCTGGCTGTTTCTAGATGTAGCTGACTGTGCCCCTGAAACTCTGGAGAGGTGTTGTCTGTACAACCACTGTCTCTAAGTAGGATGATTTACCTGTTGGAGTCCATCTGTCCCTATTCCTCTTTTGACTTAAAAGCAGCATAATGCTTAACTCATTAGACTGGATGAACCTCACGCCTAAAAGAAAAGGTAGGCCTCTGGACCAAGAAAAAAGATCCATCCAACTCATACTAGGTATGTATAATATGCAACTTGGTAGAGATGATTGTGCAGTTCCTACTATTTTTTTTTATGATTCTTTATCAACGCTTATCTTCTTTTTCCTCGTAGGTGAAACTTCAGTGGTAGGAGTCCTTAGGCTTGTTTCACTGTTAGGTTCACATGAATGGTACAGTTCTGTTGACAGTTAGACACATAAAAATAAATGTACTCTTTTTTTTCCCCAGGGGACAACAGTACAGAAACATCTTTATGGAGTGAAGAGTAGCACAAAGTATGTGACACAAAGTTTTGAATTCAAGTACACACAGTGAAATGAACCAAGATAGGGAATTGCAAATGAGGAGCCTCACAAATGTAGACAGGATGCATGGGCTTGAAAAGTGCAGGCAGGTAACCAGACAGATCATGTCATTTATACATGGTGTGATAACTACATGAAGAGTAATTTTATCAGTATATTGTCTTGTGTCTACTTATTTTTGCAGTGGTTCTACTTTTGCTGAAATAATTGACTTGGGGCTAGGAAAGTTTTAAAAATTACTTTGACTGTATTAGCTCCATTTGAAATAAGACAATTCTTTACTAGATGTGTTCCCATTCGAAAAAGGGAAGTTATATTCATGCATGTTTATCGTGTACACTGGGGGCTTGTCTGCACAATTTCTTTATAAGCAATGAGCTGTAAATTAGACTGTTAAGCTTTTTTTTTTTAACTAGAATAAAGAGACTTTAGAAAATAGCATGTTTTGTAATACATATCCCTAGAGCTATATATCTTCCAGTTGAGTGCAGATGTTAATTATTAGTCGGTTAACCTCAAAATTTCTCTGGAGCAAAAATGTAAGCCTGGTCACATGGCAGGCCACAATGCTGATTTCTATCATCAGTACTTCTTAAAAGTTTTCTTAACAATAGTCTTACTCTTTTCTGAATGTTTTAGTAAATTGGCATTCTTTGCATACCCAGCTACAGATTGTGGTATGTGTGTCTTGAATCCTCTATTGGGGGTATTACAATTAGATTGCTTTTGTTTCACTTTTTTTAAAGTGATGTGATAAATCGTAATTCTGACATGGTAACTAAAAAATGTGCTGTAGTGTCCCAATTTCAGCTTGGATAGAGTTAATTTTCTTTCTAGTAGCTGGGATAGTCTTATGTTTTGGATTCAGTATGAGAAGAATGTTGATAACACACTGATGTTTTCAGTTGTTGCTGAGTAGTGTTTAGACTAAG
>JAVJGG010000013.1:24778207-24886434 GCA_035590195.1 Aviceda cuculoides
ATTAAACTGTTCTTATCTTAACCCAGAAGTTTTTTTGTATGTTTGTTTGTTTTTCTGATTCTCTCCCCCATCCCACTGGGTGGGGGGGAAGTGAGTGAGTGAGTGGCTGCGTGGTGCTTAGTTGCTGGCTGGGGTTAAACCACAACATGTACTATATCTGTGGAAGCATTGCTTCATTTGTGCAGATATGTTTGAATCTTCAATGCTGAGCCAATTTCTTGTGCCTTGATTTCTTTGAGAACTTTCATGCACGTTTGTTTTCATTGTATAGATCTTTAGTTATAAAGGACATTCCCCAAACTGGCATTGGTTCACTTTGGGGGGCAGGAAGTTTCTTGCTGTATGATACTTTGTCATGTTCGTGTTCTCTTTAATTCTCGTAGTCGGTTTGGGAGTCATGGCTCTTTTCTGACCAGTAGGTGTTCAGTAAATCTGTCTTGAAGTGGTGCACTTGAAACTGTACTAGTTTTGTTCATTTCTGGTGTATTGTGATCCCATGGCCTTAAAGTGTGAACATATGATTTCACATTGGTTATTTATTCTGCCCATTTATGTTGTCCCATAAATAACTGCAAAGTATATAAAGCTTTATTGGTACATTTTTTGATTATGAACAAGCCCCCTTTAAAAAAAAAAAAAAAAGGCAGAAATCGGAGTTTCCCCATTCAAGGGCCACTGTCCTAACCCTGATCCAGTTATATTAACATTGGTATAATTGCTCTGCTTTTAGAAACACTTAATTTGCTTTGCACTCTGGATTAATTAGTTCTTTTTCTCCACATGAAACTCAAGTCATCTTATGTTGTTGACAAGTGATAAGAATAATAGGATTTGTATCTTGAAAATGTAGAATGAATCCCTTTCTGTTTTATTAGTCTTTGGAAGTTACTTGCTTTGTCAATCTAGTTTGCCAAAACTATTGTAAAATATTGGTTGGCCAGCTTGCTTTAAAAGTAAGGAACATTGAGATGATTATTGTTTTTAAAACCGCTTACAATACTTCTAAGAGTTTTCTGTCAATAGCTAATGAAAGGCTGGCCTCAAAAACGACTGTTTGCTCAAATATTTTATAGTAGTTAACTGGCATTCTAGTATTTCCTTGTATTTGCAGAAAATACTGCTTTTTATCTCTCTTTAGTAAAATATCGGAGGGGGCACAATGTAGAAGCTATACGGGTGTACATACTGGCCAACTGTTCCTTCCCACTTTTAAGAATGTGGCAGTACAGGATTGTTTTCCTTTGCTTTCAAAGTAGCTAGCAGTTAGGTTATAGTTTTGAATGCTGCTTACACTGTCTACTAGCTGACATTGATACTGTGTGAAGCAAGAACTGCACACAGCTGCCCTGCGCAGCTTTGCCTTGGTGTGTGCTGGCACAGTAAGTTGTGCAGTTATGGTGAACTTGGGGAGCTGATATATGTTGAAAAGGTAATCTTTTTTGCAGGATGAATTTTTAGCCAGATCAGTGTTCCAGCTCAGTTCCTAGTGCAGATGTCCCAAGTCTTGTACAGTCTCAAAAGAAAAATGGAGAATGGGAGCAAGAGCAGATGACTTAGCTTAGTTTTCACCTGATTTTGGTTTTACTGTACAGCTGAATTACTTTTTCTAAAGAATGATCTTTCTATGTCATGTCTTTTGTCTGTATAAACACCTGGAGGATATTTTTGTACTGAAATGTATGGAGCACAAAGTCGGTCTGGGGGTTGGTTGGTTGGGGTTTTTTTCTTATATTGTATTTTGCTTTTTGTCCTTTCCCTTTCCTTTGCTAGAGGAATAAAGGGGCAAAAATTAAAAACTGAGGAGCATATGTAGCAGGTGTAATACTTTGGGGTTGTGTATCTATGTGTTACTTCACTTCTTCCTATGTGGTGTTAATGTTAAAAGTAGGTGGGGGCAAGGAGGTAGTATCTCGAACGTTGAGGTGTTTTCCATTCAATTCACCATAATCTGAAAACTCAAAGATCTAAATGGACATGCTAGGTTCAAATAATGCTTTAATAAATCTCTGAAAAATTTACTTTAAAAGGTAATAACTTAAAACATGCTTACATTTCAGCAATAAGTCATAGGTCGTATTTAAATAAATTTGACATTTTAATTTGGAAAAAAACAACCAGTAAGCAGGTACTTCACCTCTAACTCAAATGAATCTATATGCTTTTATAATGTAGCTTCTGATGTGCTGGTATGAGAAGGAAGTCTTTAGCAATTCAGCTGTAGTATTTGCAACCAGCTGCATTCATTGTTTCACCTTTTGATATGCTTGCTGAAGCTGATGTGTGGAGATGCTGAATATGCAGTATTGTCACAAAACTGTTTTTATATTGAAGTTCATAAGGAATCTAGTACATTATTCATTCCAGCCACAAGGTGACTCGTGCCGTTACGTTGCTCTTCTAGGGCTGGAATTGTGTGAGAAGGTATAGATTCACAATAAAGGACAGCATACATCAATAGCTGAACCAAATGCGGTTTGTAGTGTACCAGCTTTGCTCTTTTTGGCCTGGCCTGATCTTGACTGAGAAGATTAAATAGTGTGATAGATGTCAGTTGTGCTGAGGTTAAGCTTTATGTCGGTCAATTTGTGTTTGGTAGATAGTTGTTCTCAGAAGTGACATGTAAGAGCTGATGTCATTGTTAACACTAGCAAAGCATATGTCTCCTGATACCGTACATGGTTGCTTAGTGAACTTCAATAAATTGATGCGTTCAGCTTAAACACATCTAGCTTTTACCTATCTCAAACTCTTCCATTATTCAATCTCTTATTGTTAACTGGCTTGCTTCTTTATACTGTTTGTAAAAACATAGTAAATCATCAGAGGCCTAGCCTGAAATATCAGCAACACATAGGCAACAAAGGACAAATACAGGCTTATGGACCCTTGGAAATACCAACAGAAATTTTGATAATAAAGACTTTTGATTTTTCTGTGTCCTGAGGAAGGAGCAATTTATTTTAGTTCTTATCTAGCTCGCAAGGTCTGTCAAGTGGCATCTACTGGCCAATTCAAATTGTTTTTTCACCTTCATAGAATCATAGAATGGTTTGGGTTGGAAAGGATCTTTAAAGTTCGCCTAGTCCAACCCCCCTTCAATGAGCAGGGACATCTTCATCCTTCAGAGTTGCCAAATTTTGACTAGTTACCCTCCCATCCCGTCTTTTCCTCGTCTTCTGTAGGAGTTCTGCAGTCCTTGTTTGTTAATGTTGCACATAAATTCTGAAGAACACCAGGGTTGCAGTCACTAAAAAGTGTGAAGGTATGCCAGAAATCTTCTTCCCTGTCTAAAAGCATTGGGATGATTTTCAATAATGTGATCAAATGCAATTTTTTCACATTCTCTCTAGCGTTAGCACATGGTGCTTAGTGACTTTTTATCCAATTACTCAGCTGGTAGGCATAATCTTATTTATCATCCACAGTCAAAAACTTAACCCAAATAAAACATCCACTTTGTGATGTTTTTTTTCTTGTAATATTGATGTATTTATAATTTTTTGTGAAGTTATGTGCAAGTCAGAGCTGAAGTAATGATATTACCTTGTACATGAACTGAGATTCCAGAATGAAGATACTAGATTTTAAATTGTTTGAACTTTTGTGGGGTCTCAACCTGAAAGTATTAAGGTTTAAGTTTTTCTAACAGTACAGTGCTTAATGATTTAATTTAGCATAGAAATACTTAGCAGTTTTCTAAATCATTTTTAGCTGTCTCAGTGTAAAAAAGGCTCCCTCTGCCTTTTTTAGTGTACGACTTAACATCACAATAAAAATTCCAAGACAAAGGTGGGAATGGTATCTGTTTCCTAGAATGACATTCATCTGCCTCAATGATGAATCTTTCTGTATGTGTGGGTGCCTGCTTTATTGGCAGAAATTTCTGACTACTGTGACAAATGAGATTATCCAAGTAACTCATTCAGCGTGTAGTTCTGACTGACTTGCAGATTCCAGGTCTTTCCTGTGTATGAGGTGAAGCTAAGGTTCAGTGCAAGAATCGCTATCAGTTGCACAATTAAACTTTTATTTAATACATATACCTGAGGAGCCAAAGGCTTAACTAGTAGCATTTAGTTGTGGCACTTACTAAGATTTCTGTCAATAGATTGAGTGTTTGAGTTGAAAGTTGAATTCAGGTTGTTATCGGTGGTTGTCATCTGCCAGAGTGCTCTGTCTATTTTTCCTGTCATTCTCAGACTCCAGCTTCCTGTTTTCTCTCTGTGTTTCTTTATCTCTCCATTAATCTTTTCGGTCTCCCTCTCCATATGTGGTTTGGGTTTTGGGGCTGGCAGTTTTGTTGGTTGGTTGGTTGGTTGGTGGGGTTTTTTTGTTTGGTTTTTGTTGTTGTTGTTCTTGGGGGTTTTGAGTTTGGTTGGGGTTTGGTTTGTTTTTTTCATTTTTCTTTCTATGGTTGCTGGATACCAGCACTAGGGCTGCTGAGAATGTAGGGAGGGGGAGTCTTTGTATTTGATTGCAGTTATTCTGCTCTTGCTGCACACTTTATTAATGCTCTTAGACAAAACCACAGAAGAAATCCCCATTATTGCTCAGATTTTATTATTATTTTTAAAGAAAAACTTGTAGTGTGTAGTGTATCATTTAGTCACAAAGTATTAACTTGTCTTTTCTTCTGGTTGGTCCTACAGTTATTCAGGCTTTTTCCTGTTAATTTTTCTCTGAACAAGGTGCTACATTAAAGAAAAATTAAATACCCAAACAGTTTCCATATAGAGCACCACTTAAAAGTACCATGATCATCCACATGGTTGTTATTGTAAATATGTGCATACACAGTCCATTAAATTGTCAATGATAATGGCGATAATAAAGAATCTTTCCGTAGGTGTAGGATGCATCTGTGCTATTAAGATTTGAGGCTAGTTCCTAGCAAGCTGCCTGTGTAGTGAGTACATTCCAGAGTGACCTTTCAAGAACATGAACAATGCTGATTATACCCAAGCCATATGTACTCTTATCTTCTCTGCCTCTCTGATTTCAGTCTGCCGGAGGCCATTCAAAACACAGGATGAAGGGAGCTTCTAAAGTGTAGTATCCTGACTCTTAAAAGAACAGGAAATCTCTTAAAGCATTAACAGAAAATTACATTTTAGAAAAAACTGTGAACTGGTAGTGAAAATTAAAGATCCTTTTTGGCAATGCATCAGTGCTGGAAGGAGGTTGTCACATTTCTGTCACTTTTCTTGATCTTAAAATTTTAAGGTCAAATGTGAGGAATACAGTTTTGGAAAGGCTGGTTAAAAAGTGTTAAAATGTACTGCCTATGTATCACTGCTGTCACTGGTTTGGGAAAAGGGATAAGTGGGGGTAGAGAGGATTCAGATCTGAACAGAGAAAGAGAGGGACTGGTATTAAGGAGTTCCTGAGCATTTGTTGCATTAGCTTAAAATGTGAAGCTAGAATTGCTAGGTGTTTCTTCTCCCCTTGTTCTTTTTAATTATGTGTGAGGGAGAGCTTTTGTTTTCAGTGCAGAAAGGTAGTCAATAATTAGAGTTGTGCTGTGCACAGAATTTCAACAATTTAAAATCTAATAGTCAGTGAGATGACCTTGTAAAATAGGAGTATCTGGACTGGGTGATATTAAGTCAATGACAGATACTTCTGACTAACACCTAAAAACATTTCTTAAAGAATGCAGACATTGCTATAAATACCTTGTCTTGGCAAGTGACGCATCCAGTCTCCCCAGTCTTTACAGCCACTCTGAAGGTTATTGAGTAACTACAAGACAACCACATGAAATGATCTGTAAAAGGCAAGCAGACTTTGGATACATGCTTTCTGTGAAGTGCTTGTCATGGTTTAAGCCCAGCTGCCAACAAAGCACCATGAGGCCGCTCACTCACTCACTCCTCCCTGGCCACGGTGGGATGAGGAGGAGAAAATACAAAGAAAAAGCTCATGGGTCAAGGCAAGGACAGGGAGGGATCACTCACCACTTATAGTCACTGGCAAAAACCAGACTCAACTTTGGGAAAAACAAAATCAATTTAATTGACTACCCATCTAATCAAAACAAGGGTAATGAGAAGTAAAACCAAACCTTAGAACACCTTTCCCCCGCTCCTCCCTCCTTCCTGGCTCAGCTCCACTCGTGGTTCTTTCTACCTCCTCCCTCCAGCAGCGCAGGGGGACAGGGAATGGCAGTTAGGGTCAGTTCATCACACCTTGTCTCTGCTGCACCTTCCTCCTCAGGGGAGGACTCATCACACTTGTCCCCTGCTCCAGCGAGGGGTCCCTCCCACAGGAGACAGTCCTTCACGAACTTCTCCAACATGAGTCCTTTCTGTGGGCTGCAGTTCTTCACGAACTTCTCTGGCATGGGTCCTTTCTGCGGGCTGATCTTCAGTCCCGGGCTGATCTTCAGTCCCAGACTGCTCCAGCGTGGGCTTTCCCATGGAGTGGCGGCCATCTTGGGGGGCCTCCCCCTGCTCCGCTGTGGGCTCCTCTCTCCCCGGGCTGCAGGTGGGCATCTGCTCCCCCACTCCCCTCCATGGGCTGGGGGGGACAGCCTGCCGTCTCGTCTCACCTCGGGCTGCAGGGGCATCCCCTCCTCCCCCCCTTCCTTACTGACCTCGGTATCCGCAGAGGGGTTCCTCTCACATCCCAATCCCCCGACTGACTGGGGGTTTCCCCTCGGAAATCTGTTCTCCCAGAGGCGCTACCACCATCACTGAGGGGCTCGGCCTGGGCCAGAGGCAGTTCTGACGTGGAGCTGGGGAAGCTTCCAGCAGCTTCGCACAGGAGCCAGCCTTGTATCTCAATTCCCTCCTAACAAAACCCTGCCACACAAACCCAAAACAGTGCTCAAATGTTTAATTTTTTTTTGCTGTAGCACTGAGACAGAAAAAGATCTTGCAGTTCTAATTATGTGAAGAACTAGAACAGTGTGTATGTTATCAATTAATGACTGTAACAAGCCTCTAAGATAAGAGTGCAACAAAGACTGGGCATTCTTTGGAGAAAGAAAGGCTAGAGCAGGCAAAAAGCCATGAAACCCTTCAAGTGCTGCCAAGAGACAGCAGACTTTACAGAAGATGAAAGAGGGGGATGGATGCCTAATTCAAGATGAGGAAGTGAAGTAGCATGTCACAAAAGAAACCAAAATAGGAAGTAAGATACTTAATAGTATTGCAAAATGTGCAGAATAAAATAGTAACACCAGCTGTATTACTGAAAGAGCATTCATTTACATATTTTGTAATATATAAAAGAACAGAAGAAGGCATAAAAAGATCACATTTGAAGAGTGGCAGATGCTGTGCCTGCATTTAACATCTATTGACTTCAGTGGATGCTAAGGTCTTTGTTTACCTGGAGTGGGGGAAAAAAAAACCCTGCTCTTTGGTAACCACAGCTGAGGGTGTGACAGAGATCTGAGGACTATATTCACAGCAGAAGACAAAAAGCTAAAATATAGATTCTTTTGAAATACCATAGATAAATCTGTGGGAAAAGAATAAGTCTAAAAAGAGCTAGTTTCATTTACTTTTAGTTTCAAAGACTTTTTTTCTTGTATAAGACTATTACCCTCCCAGGTCTTTTGACAAGCAAGCTGACTACCTAATATTTTGGAAAGCAAAACAAAAACAGAGAAATGACATTACTGTAGCATGATTTCTGTATACTATGCTACTGTACTGTAAAGGGGAGAACATCATTAGAATAAAAAAAAAACCTGAAAAATACTGTAACATGAATTTGATTTTTCTAATGTTGTTATTGTTTCTACTGCTTAAAACAGTTATTTTTGCACTCGCACGATACCTCTCAAGAGTTAATCCTGAATAGCTATTGAAGATAAGAATAATAATTATTGAACAACTGTTAAACTGGAGCGAAGAGGTTAAAAATGATCTGAGGGAAAAGGGGGCATTAAGATTTTTGTGTGTGTGTGTGTGTGTTCACGTGTGATACAAACTATAGAATTGCTTGGGATTTACAATTCTGTTAGATGAATCAGGATTCAGACTACTAGCTTTCAAGAATACAGCTTCTGTAAATTATCTGTGGACCTGCTCCCTCTGTAACAGCTCTGTAGAATTGAATTTGGCTGGGGATTGGTTTGTAGCAAACCAAAGGCTGCTATATCAGCTGAAAATGATTTCCCTTGTGTAGCTGGTTGAAGGGTCCTATCATGAGAATCCTTAGGAAAAACTTCAAATAAGGATTTGAGGTTTGTACAGTCTCTTATAGCATATTTTTAAAAAGCTTCAGTGGATTAGAACATTTTATCACCCTATCTGCTTGCTGTAGCTTCTTTTTCCCCCACTTGGAAATGTCTTGAATATTCTGCACCTTCATACGTAGCCTTTCTTGGAGGACTCGTGAACAGGCATATCTTTCACTAATATGTTTTTAAATAGGTTTGTTGTAAAGGATAATACTTTCTCCCACATTGTCCATTCGTTGTATTAATATAATAATTAAACAATGTTTATACCACTATGTTACTTAATGTAAGTTATGCTAATATGACTAGTTTGTGGTTAAATATGTTAATGTTGCATTGAAAGGTTTATTACTTTGGGGATTGGGGCTGTTTGTTGTTCTTTACTAAGTTAATATGGGTAGACTAAAACTTCTACTCTGAGTAAAGGTTTAAAGCAGAGACTTGCAGCTGTAACACCCTCCGAAATCTTCTGGTGCAGTTAGGTCACAAGATAGCAGGTGTAAGTCTACTAACACACTTGCTTTACCTTGTTACCTTTTCCGCACCTTCTGAAATAGTTTGTAGGCTCTAGAGGTTGATGTCCAGGGGATCGTTTTTGGTAACTGGTGTGTGCTGGGTTAGACATGGCTAACAGCCAAATTCCCACTGAGCTGCTTGCTTCTGCCACCACCACCACCGTGTTCCCCCCTCCCGCCCTGTAAGGCAGAGGGATAAAATGGGAAAAACAAACAGTAAAACAATAGGTTGAGATAACAACAGGGGAATTGCTTACCAATTACGGTTTAGGGCAAAACAGACTCTACTTGGAGAATATTAACTAATCTGTTGCCAATTAAAATTGATTCAGGTACTGAGAAACAAACTCAAACGTTAAGCCAGCACGCCGCTTCTCCCCCCTCTCCCAGGCTCAGCTTCATTCCTTTGCTCCAGAGTCCCCAAACCACGCACCCTACCCCAGCCCTGCAAGCTTACCTGGAGGATGGCGGGGGGTTGCAGTCAGTACTTAGTGGTATCTCTCTGCCACTCCTTCCTCCTCACATCTTCGCTCTGCTCTGGCGTAGGCTCTCCACGGGCTCCAGTTCCTCCAGGAATATCCTTGTGCTCCACTGTGGGGGGTCCTCCACAGGCTGCAGGGGATATCTGCTCTGCCGTGGAGCTGTTCCTCCTCCTCTTTTCTCTGCCTTTGGCGTTCCCTTTCTTAAACATGTTTTCCCAGAGGTGCCCTCAGCTTGGCTGAGGACCTCAGCTGCGCACTGTGGTGGGTCTGTTGGAGCTGGCTGTGTACCACACGGGGCAGCCCCTGGCCTCCTCCCGCAGCAGCCAACCCTGCAGTCCCCCGTCTGCCAAGAGCTTGCCTTGTAAACCCTGAACACAGAGTTAGCAAGATACTAAGAACACAGTTTATTTTCTGGATGGTGAAGTTCTGTTCCCTGCTATTATTGTCACACACCATGTAGCCCTTTCAAAAGCTTATAGAGGAATTTAAAAGGTGTCTGAGGTAAGGAAGTACTCCCTATGTTGCTGCTTGTCCAAAAATAGTAAGCTTAGAACATAAAAAACATGTTTGGAACTTCTTTAATGAAATAAAAGGGTATCTGTGGTAAGGAGTATCGAGTGTCACAAATTTACTTATGGGTATCCTAGAACAGGGCTTGTTTCTGTGGAGCATGTCCTCTAGCTTTCCTCAGCTAGAGGAACAGGCTGACATGACAGCTACCTGTGAGTGGGAGATCCTAATGCAAATACAGAAGAAAAGAAGAATTCCAAGAAATATTCATAGAATTAGTTAGCACTGTTTGAAGAATAGGGGAAGAGACAATGAGCAGAATGTGGTGTCATTTACTTGTTAATGTAAACTAACCTGACTCTTGAGAGTGTGTATACTCTACAGTGTATCATTTTTCTGGGATTACACAAACTTGCTGGTGTTCAGGAATTTATAAATAGTCAACATTTCTGAAAAGCGTCTATGAAAGATAATGCTGATGAAAAACACTGTTAACCTTATCACAATTGATGTGAGGGTTTTTTGCCTGCAGTTTAGACTAACAAATAGTCTTTGGCAATAATTTTTTTTTTTTTTCTTTTTTTCCAACCAGCTATCTAGTTGACAAAAAAATACCTATTGAACAAAAATGTTTCAACTGGTTTTGTCTGATACAGGAAGAAGAGAGGAATTGACTGGAACAATGCACACTCATTACAGTACTTAATAGGCAGATGAGCCTCATACAGAGGTAGAGTTCAAGTTCAGTTACCAACCAGCAGAACTTTTTCTCCTTTCAATATATATGCACCAATTTCTATTTACATGTGGCTTGTGTTGCTTTCACCAAGAAAGACTAGTAAGATAGCTAAGGGAACTTGTGTAGCAGTAACGGTCTTTAATGAAAGCTAGTTGAAGGAAATGGAAACCAAAGGCTGTGTGACTACTCTGTTCCCCCTTTGAACTACAGACTTATTTTTTCACCTTTTACAGGGTGTGGTAAAGTACACACCATTAATTTTCCTGGGACTAGTAAATATACTCTTTTCTATTCAGTTATGCTTTAGTCAGTGTGGTCTAACACAGTCTCCCTCTATTGCATTCATGTGGTTGCTATTCTTACTGGAATAGCAGCTTGGCCTATGTTTCCAGCCTGTGCATGCCAAGAGCCCGGTATGATAGCTAGAATCTGTAGCTGGGGCCAGCTACATTTTCCTCATTCATGTGTTTTAGTTCATTTTAGCTGGCATCCTCATTCTAGAAATATTACTGATATTGTCCAGCTGCTTACATGAGTAATCCGTCAATAGAGGAAGCAGGAATAACATTTTGTAGATGGCTCATTTTGCAGATGGGCATTTGATAAGTGAATACTTAACCTTGCCTTGTGTGTGCTTCTTTCTGTTAAGAAAAGAAGAAAGTACTGTTGCCATTTCTCATAACTCACAAGTCATCAAGCTTGTGAAGAATGGTTTGTACATAGCTCAACCTTGATATCTGAGGTGCTTAACTTACTCGGTCTCCATTATTTCAGGAGACTTGTACTTTTAAATTATCTTCTGCATCTCTGGACTTTCCTAGTTATAGTATGACTGTGTAACAGTAAATTTAATGAGTTATGTTTTTCCTACAATCTCCCCTATGGATTCAGTTATTTTTGTTTGGTGATAACTGTAGGGAATAGCTGTTTCTTTACAAAAAAAACGTCCTAATCAATTCAAGGCAGGAGGAAGTAGTTTTATGGAGATCATCAGAATATCTTCACTGAGTTGACATATTAAACATCCTGTCTCAATTTTTATGCTTTTCTTGGGGTTTGCTTGCTATTTATGTGAAAAGGAATAACAGAGCCTCTCTTGCATATTGGAATAAAAAAATGCAAGTTAAAAATTCTCTGTAAGACAAAGATAGTAGCCTTGCTTTTGGGGTTTGCAATTGCTATTTTCCATCAACAGTAATGCCCAATGTAAACTCTAGCCTGAGAGGCCTTGAAGGTTATTTTTTTTTGAGATACCTCACAGTTCAAATTATCTAACAGACTTTGGTTTTGTGTGATTATTGCATAGCTTTCTAGACTGGAAAAGACAAGACTTGTTGAACCAGGTGGTCTGTTATGCTTAATGTTTCAAATTATTAAGACAACATATACTTGATATAAAAAGCTGTCTGTGAGCAAATTAATTGAATGGATATCGGTTGGAGATGTGACAACTGACATATGTACTTAGGCACTCAGTAAAAATCAGTTTTTCAAATGTAATTTTGTTTAGTGTTACATATGCTATTACCTTTGAACCTCTGAGCAGTACATCCGTTCCAGGGTTCTCAGACCTCTGGACCTTGGGACCTGACACATTTGCTAGAGCGCTTGAGAGGAATTTGTCTTTTGGAAGATAATAGATTCAAGGCGGCTTATAGACTTCTTCCTCAGATCTAGAAACTGCTGAGAGATCCAGGATTCTGGGGAGAGGATCTTTGTGCTGCTTTCAAAAGCATAAGAATGCCATTATGCTTCTGGGTTTGGAGGGGAGTGCCCTGTCCCCAAAACCAATGATACATTGCATTTTCTTCCAATTTGTGAGATCTCCTTATCTGCTTTTAGGAGCCTACTACAGTGGTGTGATGCTTATTCCAAATTTTGATCTTTGTTTTTGAATATAGAAAGAAACTTTTACTCATACTAATTTTTTACCTTTTTTCTCTTCTAGTGGTATATTTAGGCATCTTAAATGTTTGGATTCATTTTTTTTAAACGTAATTCGACTTCACATCTGAATATTCTGCTTTTCTTTCATCTTTGTTTCCCCTCATAGTTCAAGTGGAAGAACAAATGTGTTGACTTTTCTTGCTGCACTGAGCCATCCCATAGATGGAAGATTGAGGTCATAGATTTTTCATATGGTCAGGTTGTTTCAATTTTGCTGATGCAAAAGTGTTAAAGAAAGCTGGGTACAATTTCAGGCTTTAGTAGTGTGAGATAAAAAAGGGTGCAGGAGGCCTGCTATTTGAAGAATAATATGTTAAGTAGTGTGATTCTAGGCCTACAAATTGCTCATGAAAGTTTGCTTTCCTTTCTTGAAAGTTTGCTGAGTCAGATGTGGCAATAACCTGAATAGGACACTGCTCTTGGTTTGAACATTTTGCCATATGTCTTCCTAGCCATTGTGTACTCCTAGAACCCATCTTTTCTTTTGTCTCAGAGTATTCCTTTTGTATATTTATCCCTTTAATGGGTCTTTCAGATACAAAAGTATGGTTACATCAATTTCACAATGAGAAAGTGCATCATCTATGGTAAGTAACTTGCCCAAGGCCACACATGAATTCTTCCTAGATGGGAATTGGACTCTTATCTCTTTGATTCTAGGCTAGGTATTACTTCAATATGCACCTAGTTATAGAGAGATTTCTAATTTTAAATTACAGATAGAAAACCCAGCCCTTGTCCCTCCCTAAGGATCTCTACATCAAAGTGAGGAAAAAAAATCTATTTGTAATGAGTCACAGGCTCTCATTTTCCTAGTGGATAAGCTTTCTTTTATTTTTTTCTTTTCATGAGAGTAGAGATATTACATGTTACAAGGAACAGTTATTGACTAAAGAACTTTAAATAACCAAACACTACATCTAGATTAAAACAAATTTAATTTAAAAATATTTTTTTCTGTCCCATTTACAAATCTTAGTGAAATAAGTGTTTTCTCACATGCCACGGGAAAACTGAAAGCCTTGACACAAATATCTAATATTATAGATGACATATAGTCTTTGGGCGCTGTTCTTGATTTTGTTTTGAGGATATCTTGCTGCTGCAAGACCTTATTTTATTATTCTTGTTTCTCTAATATCCAGTATTTAAGACTACAATGTGTGTAGTCCTCCCTTTCTTCTCACCCCTTGCAAAAAAGCTGACTTGATTCAGGACTCTGGGAAGAGGTTGAAAGTTTCACTTAATCGCTGAAGAAGTTACATTAATGTGATATACTACTAAAGGACTCTTTGACATTAGAAGATTAAACTGTTACTTTTTTTGAATGACATAGCAAACATTTTAAGAGGGAAAGACGTTCCCAAGTTTCTCTAGGGAAGGGTCTTGTCTTCATCAAAGTCTTACCTTACTTGTATCAGTCCGTGTATGTGATTTGTTTGCTTTCTGTGAGAGGTAAAGAATGGTGACTTTTCATAGGCTGTATTAGCACTATAAAGTAACTGAGTCCTATCCATCTTCAGTAGCTCAGTTCTGAGTGATATTCAGTGTTCAGTGTCTTGACAAGCCCACTCCAGTGAGCAACATAGCTTAAATTTAAAGCACCATCTAAACTGTGCAGAAGATGCTCATGTTGTGTCTGCCTAACAGGGTAGAGTAAGTACTCCAGTTGCAACTTGATGTTGCTCTCTGAAGCCCGTTCCTGGAGAAGGGGTAAGTGAGATTGCCTATGGTATGGTAACTTTTATTGTGGGGGAAAAAAATAGTTTGAAATTGAGTTCTAATATTTATCCCATTTACAAATTTTCATTTTTAGAATTGTTTTTCTAACAGGATTGTCACTTTCCCCCACTCTCTGTAGTCATCATTGTTCAGTTTGTTTTTCAAATTTTTTTAAATCTACATGGTTCAACAGTTATTTGAAAATACCTATTATCGTTTAAAGATGGTAATGGTCTTTTGGTTTCTAATGACTTCACTTTACTATTGCTGTTAAAGGAAGGAAATCCCCTATGACTGTCTAACATTTTCTACATCCTGCAGTGACATGCTTGATGTGTTCACGTGCATTCTTCTGCTAATACTGTCCGTGTTTAATTAGTCCTGCCACTTTACAAAACTGCACTTAAAGTACTTTTAATAGATAGCAATTGTATCAAAAGCCCTTCGTCTTCAATCTTCTGCATCCTTTTTTTAATCTCCAGCCAGAATTTTTCCTAAAATCTTGAGATTTTACCATATATTTAAATGCTGCTGCATTCTCCTTTTTACTCCCACCCTATTGTATTTTACAATGGTCTGGGAGAAATTGAACATAGTTCAGCAATTAAAATAACAGTTTTAGGGAGAGCTTCAACAAAACTGATTGTTCATTTACATGGGAGTGGATCTGTGTAGTTGTTCCCCACAGCTCTGTTTAGATTCTTATAATGGGATAGCTTGTTCTGTGGCAAAAATACCACAGCAAAATACGTTTGCATGTAGACCAGCATTGAACTGTTTTCTGAAGTCATATTTATCTAGATTTAGGTTTTGTTTTCTAAATATGAAATGAGGTGCTGTCTATTCAGAATGTTTCCAGTACTAACTTCAGCTTGTGAGGGTTCTATAGTCAGTTCCTAAACTAAGAATTACAGAACAGGAGCTAAATGGCTTTGAGTGTAATTTATAAAGTTAGTAAAAACAGTATCACAACTGTAGGATGTGCTCTCATTCATTATTAGAAATCTCAGATGCAGGGATTTTGTATTTTAGGATCATCCTATCTAATGCATAAACAATACTGAGGCTGAAATGCCCCTGAGCTGTGGAGTCAGCCTCTTATTCTTGCTGTAGAAATCTTGCATTCCTGTCTATGGTGGTAGAAATTCAGGTCTGTAGAGCTTTGCTTGTAGCCTTGTGATTAGGCCAGTCTAATGCGAAAACATTGGGTTTGGCTATTTGTAGGTAGAACAGATCCTAAAACCTAGTGTGGCGTTTCTTTGGGGTGCCTTGACCTCAGTATTGATAGTCATGTATGTGTGGAATTACATCCAGAACAGGTGGACTTCTGTTGTCTTCTCCTGGAATATATACACAGATTTTCATGTGCATAGGTGCTCCTTGTCTAACTTGTTTGCAGAATTTGTTCCTGAACTGGAAAATACAGTAAGGTCCCTTATGAATAATTTTCACATTTTTCTTTTGTACAGGAAGTTGTCCAATTTGATCTCAGCGGAAGGAAATTTTTGGAAGTTAAAAAAAATTCTTTTTTTTTTTTCAAATGGTGAAAAAGCACTTCTCTGAGGACACTTGAATAGTAATTCTCAGGTTCTCTAGCTTGTTGTACAGTGAAATTAGGTGTTCATATGCTTGGGCGGGGGGGCTGGACCAGATGACCTCCAGAGGTCCCTTCCAGCCTCAACCATTCTGTGATTCTGTATAGATTGCATCTCAGTTTTATCCATACCAGATCATCCCATATGGCTTAGCATTCTGGTGGTCAGAAGATGTCTTGAGTAGTTGTTGAACAGCTTTGCATTCCTTTATCATACTGGTTTCAGTTCTCTTCTAATTATATTGAAGTTTTCTGTCTTAAGAGTTGCTGCAGATTTTTCTTCTAATATTTTAAATGATATAGTAGCTCAAGGATTATGCTTGGTAGTTGTTCCTAATAGTAATGTATATGGCAACCATCTTCAAAAAAACAGCAGGCTGGCTTTCTTAATCTCTCTCGTATGGGTTTCAAGTATGCAAAATGCTATATTTGGTTTTAATACTTCAGTAACATTTATGCCACTTCCTTTTTGTAAGTATGGGTTTCTGTACCGTCTGAAAATACTGCTTTTAAATTATTTTTTGAGTATTGATTCATTATTATTCTGGCTATTCATCTATATCTATGTTGGCATTTAGTTTGCAGTTTCTTCTTTTCAGAGAAAATAGCCAGTTTGCTAGTTGAGCATCTCATAATATCTCAAGGTTTTGTGTATTGCTTCTTTTCTATGTTATAGCAGCACTTTTTGTGTTCCTTCATTTACCACTTCATTCAGTGCCTGAAAAAGACTTCTGAATAAGCCTCAGCTTTACTTCTAGATTTCTGTGTTTACTCAGCAGCCCACTTGTCATATACTGGGATGCTCGATCTGTGACCTGCAGATAATTCAGGCAGACCCCATTCTTTAAGAGAGCATGGGCCAGAGAAATGGTTGGTGCAGCAGCCTCCTCCTGGCTGATGACCCGTGATCACCACCAGTCCTAGCATTTATGTACACATTATGTTCATTTTGTTAATAGAGACATCATATGTACGGCTTGTGTACAGAATGGTTGTGATGCACGTGTGCAGTAGGTCTGTGATGAGGCCACAGCATGAAACATTTTAGTGGCCTGTGCCATCTGAAAATTCAGGGAATCAGTTCCAGGCATCCGGTTTTGCATTGGGAAATTCTGAGGAGAGCAATCATAAACTGTATGGCTTTTCTGCAGAATCTGCTGTCAAGCACCAGTTCCATTGATTCTACAGATGTAAAGAAACTGATGAATAGATGTAAAAATAACATCCGCTCGTCACTGTAAGTGGTCACTGTAGCAGTCACTGCTGTTCTAGTGGTACAAATTTGGTTCTGTCTGTGTCTCTGAAAAGAAACAGAAATAAAGGATTGACTCATTTAAAGCATAAAACTTCTTAACCTTATCCCAGGCCAAGTTTTTAATTTATGTTAATTGGTGAGTCTGTGTGAGCTGAGATCCCCAGTGGGTAGATCTGTTTTCTCCTTGTGACTCTATTGGAAAGAATGCACTAGGGTTTGTAATGGCTTAGTGCAAACCATGGTTGCTATTACTGGAGTCTGGGCTTCAGACAACACCGTGACATTTGGTGCAAAATGATGCCTTTACTTAAATGATGGAAGCAAATGGCTCTGTTCTTAACACTACCAGGGTAAGACTTGTAGTAATGTGGATTGTAAATAAAAATAGCAATAGAACCAAATATCATGGTAAATGAGTCAATACTAACAAGGATCAAAGTGAGTAGCTGTATAAACCTATGTCACTTGACAGCTGCTGGCCTAATAGAAGTTGTAGATCAGCAGTGGCTTGTTTGCTTTCTTGGCAGAATCAAAAATGAAGAGCAGCTCAGTATGTATATCTTACAAGATTTCCCTGGAGTTAGGTGGTAATTTGACTATCTGGTCACTTGAAAGCTATAGTGTTTTTCATGGGTTTTTTGCACATAAAGGTGAGTGCAGGCAAAGGGGACAGAAGGAAATAGAAGGGAGCTTTCTTCGTACGTGTTCTTTTTTTATTCAACAATAAAATGGCATTTCAGTTCAGCAAGAACTGTTAAATAGCTGCGGCAGAAATGGATATATTGTTTTTTGAATTTAATTAACTTGAGTAATCAGGTGCTGGCTAAAAAAGCATTATTAATTAATTGTCTTGCATAACTTGAAAGGAATCTAAATTCAAGTACAATAAGTTTAGACTCTCTCCCTGTTCTGTTTATTCTGGTGCTTTGCAATTTTGTCTTTTGGGGGAACATAAATTAACTATAACTCAGAATAGCTGGGCAACCATTAAAGCAAATGTGTTTTTTAAAGTGTTATCAAAAAGAGCAAGAATTCATAGCTATTAGTGTAAAAAAAAAAAAAGTGCTGGACTGATTTTGACTGACGAGTTGTAGGTAGCAAGCACCTGAATTTATAAATTTCCTGAGGGGTTAGACATATATATTTGCCAGAAATTCTTAGCCTATAGCTCCAATATCAAATTTAGTTTGGGGTAGGTTGGTTTGTTCATTTGTTTTTTAAAAGCTTCAGTAGGCATTCATAAAAATTACATGTAGAAATGAATTTGAATTTCTCCCTGAACATGATCCTGGTGTACATTTAAAAAAAAATCACCACCACTGCCACCCCCCCCAGTTCAACCAAAAAAAACCCCAACCCCAAATGCCTTTCCCCAAAAAACAAACACACACAATTGAATAGAGGAACTGTAGAGGTTTAAACTACTACTAATTTTCTGTTAATTATATTGGTAGAGGGAGGGGGAATCCTTTATTTCAGAATCAGTCTTAAGTACAACCATGAGTAAATACTCAGATTTGTTGGTGACTCTGGTACTGAAAATAAATGGTCTGCTACCACTTCACAGATCGATACTCTCTCGGTTCACACGCTAATAAATGACTTCTCGCACATTAGGGGGCAGAGGTTTTCCTGCCATATAAAGCTGTTACTGTCCTTTATTTTGCCATTTAAAAAAACCCAACCTCTAGTTCACAGTTTCTCTTTCATTAGTTTTTTATTTTTCTTAGTGTATTATTATTTGAAGTACGTAATACATAAATAAGAATTCTTCTCCTGAAATAGTTTAAAAGCATGGGCAGAATTCATCATAGATGATGACCACAACATTATGAATATGTATATATGTTGTATTTAAACACTGCTGAAGAGAGAGAGACTTGATGGGGTTGACTTACAGGAAGAATAAAAGTTGCCTTGGAAGTTGGACTTGTACTACCATCCTGTGAGCAATTTCTTTCATTGCTAAACATTATGTGAAGGTCTGATAAATATTTGAAGAAAGAACAATACATCTGACCCCCAGTAAACAAAATGCTATGCTGCTTTTGGTATTTGGAGGCATGCATTTCACAGGTATAAAAATTTGCAGGCAGTCCGGATTCTGAAGCTCTGTTCTTCCTGCACTTTAATGGACTTACAGCTGTCTTCACTGGGTGGCCAGTGGTGCACTGATGTGGGTATGAATGCTCAGGCAGGGTCCACCTGCTGAGAAATAATCTCGGTTTGAAGGAATGGACTTTTGGAGGTTTTTTTCATTGGTCTTGTGGACCAGTGAGGTTGTGCTGCTTCTTTACCTGTAATATTTACCTCCTAGTTGATGAAGGCACTGCCTTTAGATACTGTTTTGATATCTTCATGCAGGGAGTTAATCCAAACAAAATGCAAGATGATGTATTTTGCCTATCATTACGGTGTGGTGGGGGTTAATCAGCAACATGTGCTTATAGTATTTTTCTGTGAAACTTTTTCGTTGACCAGTGAGAAGTCATGAATGATTTGGGGGGCTGGAAGGGTGGCAAGCAGGATCTGATGCTAGTTTCAGCAGTGAATACATGCTCTGTTGTATTATGGTGAGGAAAGAACAGAGAACATGCATTACAGTTGAGAGTAGCCCCGCAAAACACAGGGTAAGTTTAGGAGATCCTGGTCCACATCACTGTACTGCTTTATCTGAAGCAGAAGCTCAAGCTGTCGTCTAGCACAATGGTTTTCATGGTATGTTCTTTCATTCAGCTGTTATCACAGACTCATGAAAGCTGATGCTGAGAATCAAGTGTGTTGTTAGAAGGCTAGAGGTCTGCATATGCAGTAGAGACCTCTCAGGGATCCACAGATTTTAAAAGCTGAAAATCACCTGGTTTTTTTCCATATCCCAACTTAGGCCTTAACTAGAATATTGAATGGCCTCTTAGATGCTCTGGATGTTCTTTTTAATTGATGAGAGGTTGCGTGCTTATTCTGGTGAGGAATGGGAAGAACTTTGATACTGCAAAATTTACACAGAGGCTTAGAAACCATTAACCATTCAACACTGACTCAGTATGCAAAATTATTTTCAGAGAGGTGTTGTGTTTTTACTACAAAGGAAATTGTTAGTGGCAAATTCAGCTGTTACTCAAGTGTAATCCTCTCTATGTCATGTAACCACATCTGTTCTGTATTGCTCTTCTCAATGAATCAAATGTGAGAATTGCTCTAAATTGGTACCTTTTGTTTGAAATACACCTAAACTTGTTTCATAAATTTATCCTGTCTGTAGAACCTGAAAATAACCTGAAAAAATGCAAACTTGGGGACTACTTAAAAGAAGAAAAAGTTGTAGTCGTTAGAAAATAAATGTTTACCTTTTCTTTTTAGGTCAGAAGACTTGTCTCCACTTACATGGTATCTTTCCTTACCTCTATGTACCATATGATGGATTTGGACAGCATCCAGAATACTATCTTCGTCAAGTGGCATTCAGCATTGACAGAGCACTTAATGTGGCTTTAGGCAATCCGTCTTCTACTATTCAACATGTTTTCAAAGTGTCATTAGTTTCTGGAATGTAAGTATGACCTATTAGCATTTTTGGTTATTTGTTTTTAAATATTTTTGCAGTTGTACTACATAGAAGCACTTACTATGGACTTGGGTAACTGCAGTGCTTTTCCTTTTTCTTTTGTGTCTTCATACAGGCCTGTACAACTACTAAATAACTCTTCTCACTTGCTTTGACTTTAACATAATCAACAGGTATTCCCCAAAATGCTTGACACAACCATTTTTTCCTAAACTTGGATCCCAGTATCTATTATTTATCCAAATCTGTCCCTTTTAGCTTTTTCTGTCTCTACTGTTACAGCAATACTTTCCAGCCAGCATTTTCTACCTGTCTGGGTTATTCTAGGTTCCCTATGACCAGGCATGTCTTGCAGGAGCCTGAGTCTAGGTCTCCTTTTCTTTGTTTGTCTAAGATGGCCCCTTTAGGAAGCATATCACAGAGACTGTCAGGTCATGTTTATCCATCTGATTCTCCCAGCAGCACAGGCCATGAAGTGGAGGCTCTTAAACATTAATTTACTTATCTGACAAGCTGACTGTTCTGTTTTATTTGGTGTGGCTTTCTACTGCACCTGGAACTATATGCTATTATTGCACGTTAACATTTTAAGGATTCTCTTAATCAATTTTTATTTAACTTGCGTAACCAAGGACTGAAAAATAATGTCAAATCATACTGAATAATAGGAAGTTCCTGGAGGAACACAGTCTATGCATGCATTGAAATTTTCATCTTCAAAACAATGTAAATGCTAATTTTCAGTACTGTGCAGCACTATCTTTTACTTTTTTTCGTGCACTTTTGCAATATGTTCTTTCTGACTGTTAAGTTTAGGAAGATAATCTTTCTGTTCCCAGCCAGTTTTAGTGGTATCTTCCAGATGCTGCTAGTAAAGTGGCTGCAATAACTTCTTTTCATTTTTAATCAGAACTTTCTGATGTGTTTGTGTAGTAACAAAGAAGGTAACACACCAAATTTCTTATATTAGTTCTTTCTGTGAGAGCTATGTGAATTGTAGTATAGCTCTTCATCTCAACAGTGAAAGCTGGGCAGAGTAAACTGCTGAAGACAGTCTTTTATCGAATCAGTGAGAAAACAGATGGAGAGTAGGAGAACCTGCCTCTTTTTCACCTCTCTTGCCTTAGAGCTTCAAAACAGTCATTACTGAAAGTCAGATGCTCATTGCCTCAAAGAAGCATAGAAAAGAGCATTTCATGTATTTTGTTTGCTTGCGTAAGAGGCTAATAGGAGGCACCTAACAGAAACTGTAATACATCTTCATCTTTACCTGAGTAGATAGACATGCTTATGTAGTCACACAAGTTTTTCTTCTGTTCTGACATGAGCCAGATTCTGCTTATAGATACTATAGTGTCTCTGTGGTGAGAAACCTGTATTTTTCTTTAAATCTTTGACATTGTCTTATCTCTTCTCTTCTGCATTGGCAGGAAGATTGTTATGTAATACAAGATTTTTGTTGCATTAACTTCCAAACATAGTGGAGAGCCAGGAATACAAAAGAGGCAAAATATGCTGTTCTTGTGCATTGTAAAGTTAAAGTAGGTGTTCATAGCTAACCTTGGAAGTGTTGTAAATCTTGCTTTCCCTGCTGCCATGTCAATGTGAGTATGGATCACTTGCCATGCAAGTGCTGAGGTTTTTTTTTTAAAGTAGCTTTTAATTCGCATGCCTACAGCACATTGAGTCATTATAACTCAGCGTATATAACCTGTCATTAGGTTTATACTATCTCTATAAGAAAGAGATTGATTCATTATACAAGATCTGATCTCTTCTTTTTCAGCTTAATAGCTTTAAGTTTGTTGCTTCAACTTAGCTCAGTTTTAACATCATAAAATTTTTTTTTAAACAGTTCAGTCTAGCTTTTGGAGATATTAAATGTGTACATATTTAACCGTATTAAGGATAGCAGTATTAATGCTGTAGTGCAGTCCTGCTGAGTTTGCATTTAATTTAGGACTGAAATCCCTCTTACTCCTGAATTTCATTTTGACTTAGCTGATAAGCATCCCAGTTGCATTTTTTTATAATATTTTTGAAGAAGAGATTTTATTTTGTAGAGGTGACATTTAAATGTATACTTTCCTGAATTTCTGTTGGCTTTGGTTGTGATTACTGCAAACTGTAGACTTCTTGCATTCACCTGATGTGTTGAATTATGGCCTCTTCCCTTAACATGCTGTTCTACAAGCGTGTTAGATTAGATTAGAATTCTAGATGCTGAAAAGTCAGTAATTCACTCAAGTAATACCAGAATTAATGCTGCCTGTTCAACCTCAGTTTAGTCTTGACATATTCATTATGCTATGTTTTCTTTAATTGCATTCTCAAATCCTATTTTCTTCAGGATTCATGCCTCATTTAGTGCATGAAATGATTAGTAATCACTGAAAAGGGGCAGCTGTTCACTCTTTTAAGCTGTTCTCATTGTTCGGTTATTTGTATTACACAGCCAGTATTTACTCATTTACACCTGATCTGCAGAACTGATGTCCTTAAGGACTTCTGTTACAGCATTTATCAGAAAGGCTGGATGCTGGTTTTGAAGCAGTCCAGCACTAGTAAATTTATTAAAAGTACTATTGTGATGATATGCCATGAGGGAAAAGTGAGAAACAATGTTAGGCCAGAAGTGCCTTCTAATTTTATCCTTTTTTTAGATACTTTGACATGCATAGGGCCTGTTCTTTTTATCTTTATATAGTAACTTAGTGGTCCCCTTTGGCCTGACGTGGGAATTTTCATTCTCCAGGATATGCAGTTTATCTTCTAATTTTTTTCCCCTGCATTTTAATACTTGTTATAGTAAAATGCGGTTGAATAAATGCCACAGCATAACTGGCTAGCTTCTTGCTTTTACTTCTTCCTCTCCAGGCCTTTTTATGGTTACCATGAAAAGGAGAGACAGTTTATGAAGATTTATCTTTACAATCCTGCAATGGTAAAAAGGTAAGGATGTGGTGATACGAAGTTGTGGCTGATTTCCTTATAGCTTGAATTAAAAAGTCAATTTTGAAGCAGGATTCACCTACATCTTAACAAAATAAAAGCAACAAAACTATTGTCCAAACTTTTCGAAACACGTAAGAAAATTGCTAATTTTAAGCACACCAATAATCTTTTTAAAGCAGTAGCACAGTAGGAAAGCGAGGCCAAAGTATACTTACGTTTAGTTGTCTTGTATAAACTGTAATTCTTGAACACTTGAACAAATTTGCATCAGGTTACTTTTCCTGTAACTCTTAAGGAAAACAATGTAGTACTCATTTGTATGTTATGAAGTAGATTTTGGTAGTTTTTAAGTTTTTAAATTCCACCACCCATTATTAAATTTAAAATATACTTGGAAAACTGCATAGTTTTAGTTATTGGACAGTTTCTCTCTTTCTCAGTAGAGTAATGTTCTGTTAGATGAAAGCACAGTTGATTTCAATCTTACGGTCACAGTAGCTGCAGTAAATTCAGGAACAAATAAGGAGGAATTATTTCTCAAGTATAAACTTGAAATCCCTTGCGTGTGTAGGATTATCTATTGTAACTTTTTAAAGTTCTAATACATGATCATAAGATAGGATTGTCTGGTTTTTGTTCTAGGCTAGTAAAATTTCGCATGATTTTAAATTTCTGTCTTTAATCTATATGCATATATGACTTTACAGTTGTTTCGAACTTTGGAGCTTCTTGTGTTTGAATTACTCCTATCCGAATAAGGAAAGACTGACACTTCACTTAAATTATTCCTTTAATTTTTCTGTATAAAACTTTATTTTTTGAACCCAATTTGTTGCATTTAGAAATGCTTACTGCTTTTCTTTGATTTAGATATATCCTGTTACTTTGAGATAAATTTATTGCACCAATTTATAATTATCCAAATACCTCAGTTATTTTTTTAATATGTAGATGTTTAAAAGAGCAGATTTGTCATACTTCTAGAAGTTGTTAAAATACTGCTTCTGTGTATACAGTATGTAGCTTTAAAATTGTATACAGGACATCTTTATATATCTGTCAAGGAGAACTGGAGAGACTTTCAAAGTTATTACTGATGTGTAGGCATACAGCTGCCACAGTTATTCTGCAGAAGGATTTTCATGGACTGTAGTGGCTTTGGATCAGTTGCAGGAATATAGTACGTGGTACGATGTTTTTCCAGAGTTGGGGGTTTTTTTATTTTTTATTTTTAAGCTGGAGGATTCACAGCTCCTTTGTAATTAACACCCAAATATTGAATTAGCAGAGATCGGTTTTGTGGGTCTGTTACTGTGAAAACAAAATTCTGAAGTTAAAAATAAAACTAAGGCAAAGTTTAAGTATTTTATATTTCAATAAAATCAAATATCAGTATTGTTGTAGTGGAATGATTTTTTTTGTTTATGTCCTAATTTGTCTTTAATTTTAGAGTATGTGAGCTTCTGCAAGGTGGAGCCATAATGAACAAATCTTACCAGCCTCATGAAGCCCATATTCCCTACCTCCTTCAACTCTTTATAGACTACAACTTATATGGAATGAATTTAATAAACCTGGCTGCTGTCAAATTCAGAAAGGCAAGGAGAAAAAGTAAGGTGTTTATTTCTTAAGACCAAATAATTGTTTTGAAGGCTAAAAGCTACTATTTTGAACAAAATGTCACTAGCTGTCAGACTTTTGCTGTGGTTCATGGCTGAATGGGTATCATGTGTTGTTTCCCTATAGCTTGCTTTCTGTGTCAAAACAAAATCCGTGTGTGGCTTTCTATTTTTCCTTTTTGTGCCTGTGTACTGGGACTGAGGAGGAATCTGCTTCCTGAAATGAGATGCTGTATATCAAGAAACGTGTGTTCTCTCAGCAGTGCAGCAGTGACCATTTTCACAAGATGGCTACACCTCTTTTCAAGTTAGAAGATTAAAAATAGTTGATATTTAGTTGAAGAATTTAGGTGAAAGATAGCATACTAATACTGTTATTTTAATTTTTTTACATTTGTTTTTGATCCCTATATCAATTAGAATTCATTTTTTGCTGCAGTAGCTTCTTTACAAAATTATGGCTAACCATTATGCTCTTCTGACAAATAGTGTTTTTAATTAAAATGCTTGTGTTTGTAGTAAGGTCATTTGCTCTAAGGTGGAAATTTGAAATACAAATGTCTGAGCAAAGGAGGTATTTTAAATTTTCATTTAAAAAAATTAGTTTGGCATTTTGAATGTACGCACTTACATAAAAATGAAGGTTGGCAAGAACATCCATAATGTTATCTAAATGCTTCAGTATAAAGGGAAGATAACAGTAAAAAACCCATAATGTCTTTGGTACTTAACATTTAGAAAAATAAGTATTGTTTACTTAAATCATAATTGTTCCTACAGCTAACGCAAGAGTTGAAAAGAATAGTAAAGTATCTTTCTGTAAAAACAGCAAGTAAGAATCATGCTGACTTTAATTTTGTCCCATTATTTTTATGTCTGTATGTTCAAGCAGTAGATTAGTGCATGAGGTTTTATAACTGATTCTCATATAAAGAAAAATATTCTTTTCATACTCAACAATAGGCCACACTTTTTGTGGCTGTCAAAACTGTAGGAAGACAAAAACTCAGCCGTGGACAGAGGATCCTCAGTCCTGAGGAAGTATAGTCAGGTACCTTTAGTCTTCCAAACATCCAAAGCGGCCTTCTGGAGACGTGCAATGTGATTGTATTGAGTAGTTGCTCCCATTCTTTTTCCATAGCCGTTTCTCTCTCTCTTTCAGATGATAGATGAAAGACATAAGCTATTTATATTCTCCTTCATAATTTATTTAAGGATGGAGAGACCTAGGTCTTGAATGGGAGGAAGAGAGTGAAAGAGGAGCATGGGCTGAGACCGGTGGACTTTAACTATCCTGGTAGGGGAGAATCCAATAGGGTAAAAGCAAGAAAACGACAGGCTACCTTGTCCTGGCTTGATCAGATAATGGCAGCAGAGCTCCTAGCAAGATTCATACTGCTTTGCTTGGCTCCACATCACCCATATAAGTAGCCTGCCCCAGTCTATTGTAGTCCCCAGGCGCAGGATCGCTATCTACTACTCCTAGCATAGCAGCTGGGCGACAAATGTTTTGTCCCTGGTACCACCTCGTAGAAGCAGTGCTGTCAAGAGGCCAGTCCCTGCACAGCAGCCCTGAGAAGTGCCATCCTTTCTAAGCTCAGACCTGTTGGAGTGGTGTAGAAGGTGCAGCCTCTGCTTATGACTGACACACCTACCTGCCTGTCCCACAGCTTCTTGTCCTGGGGGTTTGCATTCATTTTAGTCAAGTGTAGTTTGTGCCATGCAGGCCAGGCTGAACATTGTTTCTTAGATGGCAGAAAAAGCCTTTGCCTAAAGATGTGCAGCAAATACTTGTTTTTCTTTCCTTGCAGATGACGATATAAAAATCAGTCTGGCAAGGAATAGAAAATTCAATAACAGATCTGTTCCTAAATATAAGTAAGCAGCCTCAGGAGCCTGTTTCCAGTGGTATTTTTCTCACTGAGATAAGTAGACCGTTTTGAAGGCTGAGAGAGGTTAGCAGGCAAATTTGTAGTAGCAAGAATACTCTGCCTTCATCAGCCTGTATCCAGACGATGCAGGAGTTCTGTTTTCAGGTTCTTCTCTTTATGGATGGTGAGGAAGAAGGCTGCAAATTCATTCGTGCACCACATGCCACTAAAACTATTACAAAACATTTCTTTTCAGTAGTGGAATCTTCTTCTGTAATATGAGTCTGAAAGACCTTGATGTGTCTCTGCTACTGTCTTTAAAGATCTTCATTCAAGAGAAGGGGAATATTGAGTGTCCTTAAATCTCTATCCCTATGAGTAACTTTTCCTGTATCACTTTGTTTCTTCAGTATTTGAGCCTCGATTTTTAGAAGTATTTCAAAGTAGGGTTCATAGGGAATGAGAAGGGGGGTTATGCACTGAAACTGCTCTAGTGTGTTATTTGAAATGCATATGATTTTTAGAAACAGTAGCATGTATTTTACCAGTTGGCCTATAATCTTGCATAGCTACTGTGATGTATTTTCCTTTACAATATACAAATGTCCAGTCCCGTTTTGTCAACTCAGAATAATCAAGTTGCAGATGAAAAGTAACAAGAGATGTGTCCATGCATAGTCAGCTTGCGTTTTCATACGGAGAATTAGCTGATATGCCACACAGTAAAAACATGGCTGTATTTCTTCCTGGACCAGCTCTGTCCAGGCGCAAGCTGTCACTTTCGAACGCCACAGACACTAAGCTACACTAGGTTTGAGCTGGGTCTGCGCAGACGGGATCAGATCTTTTGTGTTGTCTTTCTGGAATCACCTGCTTAGGCATTGCGGTGGATAGACCGTCTTAGCGCAGGTGTGGCTGGATGTGAGCTAGCCCCTGCATAAACACAAGCACGTCTTTTCACCACACTTGAGTGCCACGTTTGCTGTGTGAGTTTGGTGTCTGTGTGCCACGTTGGTGCGCTTAGGAGTCTGATGTAGGGGCAAGGTTTGCAGGAACTAGTCTGGGTGCAGTAAGGTTGGTCTGGAACATTTTTAATTAAGCCTGCTGGATTTCAGTTGCTTCTATTTGTAGCTTCTAAGGCACTTTGGCATGGTGTTTCCCAGTTGCTTCTGTAGTAACTGTATTATTCAGGGCTTTTTGCTACATGAGATATCCCTGTCCCTGCTATACCAAGTAGTGGAATTCATGTTGGCAAGACTGTTATGAGATCTACTTTAAAATTACAGAATAAAAATACATGGTCTAATAAATATTTATTTATTGAAGGCATCTGACAGTTGAATTGTTCAATTAGTGTACCTTTAACAAATGCAAAGTGTTTGCTATTGCCGATACGCAAATTTAATACAAAGAAACCTGCTAGTGTGTGACACTAAGATAGCTGAGAAAATTCAAGATTCAAGCTGGTCTTCCACAGAAGTGAGAGACTGAGTAGTTTTCAAGGTCTTCTCCCATTCTGCCTCACCCCGCAACTTCATTCCTGGGCATTTTTCTTTCTTGTACCACATTCTGTGTATATTGTCGTTCTTTCCTCTGAAGAGTGAAGGTTCAGGAGGAGACCACAAGGGAGGCAGTAAATCTTCAGAGGGGACTTCTCTAGCATTATTTTGGAGCACACGTCCTTATGCCAAGACCTCCAAGCAAACTTACACAGTGTTTTCTTTACTTGTAGGTCAGACATCATCTGCTTTCATTGCAGGTTTCTACTTACTGCTACTGCCACTGCATCTGGAATATATTGTGTATTCTCTTTCAGTTCACAGATAAGAAAGAGGAAAAGTGTGGAGTAGAATTTAGTGTTTTCTTTGGCTTCTCATTTCCACCGGGATCTGATCTGAGGACCCAGACACTTGAGAATTCTGAAGTTTATATCAGACTCTGTATGATTTACTTTGAAACTTGCACAAACAGGAAAAGATTGAATTTAGGTTACGATATGACTAGAACACAGCAAATGTAATTCTAATAATATCTGTGTTGAGAATATATTTTTCTTTTTATATGTATCTACATGTTAGAAAGTGAAATCATTTAAATGATAGCATAGTTACTTTTTGAAGATGATATGCAGTGCCATTTATTCTTTAGGAGCATTTGGACTGGTAGTAGTAAATAATAAATGCAATTCTATAATGACCTGTGTAAAAAATATTGTTGCATAAATGAATTTGTTTCTCATTCTTTTTTTTTTTCTAGGTGATACATCAGGTGTAAGTAAACGTCATAGAATTCATTTGCCAGAAAATTCAAACAGCGCATCTTTCATTGAGTGGGAAGAAGATGAAATACCAAGGTCAGCATGCCAATTTTTTTTATGTATGCTGTATTTTCTTATGTACATCAACTTGTATATACTACAGGGTTCCAGTCTCTTATTTAAAGGACCCTTATATGTTTTATATGTTAAAAAAAAAAAGTGCTAATGTGACAGACTATTGTTATTTAGTTTCTTTGGTCATCTGACACTTTCTGGTATATGGTTGTAAAAATTTAACTGGGAGACAGCAGTATGAATATATGTGGCAAATTCAACTTTCTGGTTTCTAGCTAATGACTTCTGATGAAAAGCTAAGCAAGTTTGATAGTTATAGAGATTACTTGCACATCAGTTCACAGATCCTGTTTTTGTAATCGCCCTTAACTAACATGAGTAGTGTGCTGTCAGAGTATTCCAATTTGTCCATTTCAAATAGTAGCTACATAAGAATCTCAGCTTAGAATTTTCATGTCTGTCTCCCATGCTCTTTCTTTTTTCTAGACATTTCCTAGCCTACAACTTGTAGTTTGTAATAGCTTTACTACTATAAGAAAAGGAATTCATCTGGGGTGTCAGTCTTTTTGGGGTTGGGGTGGGGAGAGAGACAGTATCTGGTGCTACCTCGATTTGTGTAGTTTACCCATAGCAAGTTCATTCTTTAAGCTACTTTCTAATGTTTGACAAATCCTGTAAATACTCTGTCATCTAGCAGTCTTCTCGGTCTTTGGGTAATTCCTGTCATTCTTCTCTGAATAGCTTATCAGGTTCAATAGGCCATGCTGCTTGCTAGGGTTGTGTACTGGGAGCGTTTGCTTCCCCAGTAGAAAGTAAGCACCTTAAACCATACTTCAGATTTTTCTAGTGTGCAAGAACTTGAGCTTGTGCAAGGTAGCATCTGTTTTTCTGATTCTACTACTCCTACTTTAAGGAGGTTTTGAAACAGCATTCATCTGATGGTTGTCTTGTGATTTTACTTGGGGTCAATTCATATCCAGTTGTTCTTGGGCTATTTATTCTCTTTTTGGCTGCATACTTCATTCATAGTCCATTTCAAACTTTATTTGGCTCATTTATGTAAGCCAAGTTACTTAACCTTTGGGGGGTTGGATCATAAGTTAGACCAGGATTATCTGATGCTGCTTTACACAGATCTGGGGAAGGCGGATAAAAAGAAAGCAAAGTAGCACTTCCTGGCTGTCAAACCCAGAGAGGGATGAGCCCAGCATAGCTGGAGCCAAGGGTGTCTTCTCTGCAGGCACTCATCCTCATGGCTGTATCCGCAAGCCTTCTTTCCTCCTCCTTCCACCCTTTTGTGTATACAGCCAGGGGTGCAGCACCTCACTTGTGCCAGTCCTTCTCCATCTCTCACACATTCCAGCAGTGGAATGTTAGCAGTAATGGGGCAATTACCAAGCCTGCCTGTTTCCCTAGCATTCATCCACTGTACTTTCGCCAGTAGGAACTTCTTTCTTGAACATAAAGCCTGAATACTACATAGTATACCAAACAAATTCTCTCTAGTGCCATATGCAATGATACTGGTAGTTCTCTCCCTGATATGTTTTACAGTCTCATTCACCATGCTGCTTTCGCTTATAAACATTTTAGGATTTATTAGTACAAGATATTTCTCCTCTTCCTTTTATTCCAAGTGATAATCTTCCGTTTGGATTCCCTTGTAAGATCATATAGGGTCTTGGATCCCATTTTTCAATTTCATCCTGTTTCTATTATTCTATTTCTAAGTTATCCTGCTTTCATTTTATGATACTATGATCTGGTTATGTATGCAGTATGTCTACCAGCTTGCCTTATCAGCATATTTCGTTAGTACACTCCTGCGTTTCCTGCCAACAATATTAATGAGATGTGAAGTAAACTCAGTCCTAGAAACTGGTCTATATTCAGTTCTATGAGTTTTGTAACAACCCTCAGTCTTTTTTATATAACCAATAGGAATTTCATCTTTATCCAGCTCTTAAAATGCTTTAATAATTTAGGAACTAATTTACATCTCCTACAACTGAAATTGTTACCCATTTGATACTATGTCAAACATTCCTTTGTCTAGAAATGAATTATTTTATTAAAGCTCTTCTAGCACGGCTGTCTTCCACATGCTCTTGGATGTTCATGCCACTGCAAAGTAACAAACCTAAACTCTTTTCGATTCCTGATTTTACTCTGTTCTGTATCTACACAAAATTAATTGCCTGTTGTAATTTCTCCTGGATTATTTATGGGAGGCATCATATTAAAGCAGTGTTCTTGTAATCAAACCCATACTGCAGTTTGAATCACTTTTGGATCACCTTCCTACTTTGTTTCCTTTAAAATTCTGAAAATTTGCATCTAGGTTGGTTTAATGGACCTGTGATTGTCATGATCAACCTTGCTGAGGGTAAATCTGACACAGATAGTTTGAGATACCTATCCAAGGAAACCCTTGTAACTATTCCCTAAAATGATTGTGACTCAGATTTTTTCCTTACTGTTTTTATTCGTGCTGACTACAGCATGACTTGATATCTGTAAAGCTGCCCTTCTTCCTTTATTTCTGTTTTTCCTTAACATTTGGTTTATGTGTATAGCTATATCAACAGCTATATTGATTTCTAGTTTCATGTGCAATACCAGCACAGTCCCCTCACTTTATTAACCAGTCTTCTTGAGTTCAAGGTGAGAAGTTTGCCTGTTTTGTGAACTGCTTAGCAAAAAATTTTTAGTTGCTGTATTTCACCATTTGACTTCCATTTCTAGCAGCCTTTGGAGTTTCTCCTATGTGTCAGTGCTGAACTTCTAAGTCTTTGTTTGTCCTTTATATCAGATATGAAGATCTTGTAAATCTTTCCCTACCTTTCACCTGTACACTTGTTAGTTGTTCTTTCAAGAAAAAGCAAAAGAGGAAAAGACAAGTCAAATGTTGTTTGAGACTGCAAAATTTCTAGGGCTGCCTTGTATTCTTAATGATTTGGATGTCTTTTTAGACTCATAATCCTTGGTTTTGTGTACATTGAGAATAAATTTTGGAGATAGTCCAGCGTGTATCTGCCAAGTCCCTGCTGCAAGTGGCAGCTGACAAGTTCTCTGGTTTAACCAAGCAGTGCCAGTGATTTGCCATTTCTTGACTTTGGAGTAGAGTATATCACGTGGTTGAAATCCGATGCTGGATGCCTGGTAGGTAATATGCAAAATATTATTCAAAAGTTTAATATGTAACATTAGCAGCATTTTGCATGAGTAAATGTCAGTGGTGGTTCCTTATCTCAAAAAACATTTGAGAACTATGCCAAAGTTTCTTGGTGACTGAACTCACTCTTCAGTACTATATAATACCTTGCTACCCTGCCACTTCTCCAGAGCAGTACTTAACCCAGCCATGTCCTGCCTTGCTCCTGGCAAATCTCTGAATTACTAACTTGCCATTATAATTAGTGAACTGTATTAAGCCAGGGACAGTTCTTTTAATCTAATTCTAGAGCGATTCTGTTATGAAGTAGACAAATGTCCAAAGCCGCTAGAGCCTAGGAATCCCTGATATTGTGTAAGGCTTTTAGCTACAATACTTGCCAGCATTATCAGACTGGAACCTATAAAGCCCATCTTAAAATAGGCAGTAGTCACCTGAGCCTGGAAGTGCAATCCAACAGCTTTGACAAGAGGAGTTCTTCACATGAGACACATTTACGTTATCCCTTGGGCAGCTGATAATAAATGATGAAACATTTTTATGAGTTCCAGTGAGAAAACTCTCTGGTAAACATCAGGCTTGGAGTAATCTGCCAGTCAAGTCTATGACTTGGATGTGATGTGTTAAAAGCAGAATGATTGGTAGAATGCTCTTGAGAAATACTTTCTTTTTTAAATCCTAGATTTGCTATCGAACGCTAGTTTATATGGAAATAGAGAGTTCGGACAAATAGCACTATTGCACAGTCTAGCAGTTATGTAATGTTACAGATTTGTGCTAGGATTGTGGCTGTTGTAATTGCTTTTCTTGCTTGTTAGGATGTAGATGTTTTTGTTTAGCCATTTGATTCTTAATAAAATGTGTGCATTATTCAAGTCGCTGAAACATCCTGCAAAGAAAGATGTGTTTTCTTCCATGAACAGAATACGGAAAACGATTGTGTCAAAGTTTAGAGTCCTTACCAGTGGGGTTGAGCGACACCTTTCAGATTCTCTGTGGGGTTAATTTATCTACTACCCTCAGTTTAACATTATAAATAGCTGAGATGTGATCATCACGGAACTTGTTTCCATAGGCTGTTATTAGTGTTTGTGAATTAAGATACTGACCTTGATGTCTATTCTCCAAAGTTTTTGAGGGCTTTAATCTAGCTAACCGTATGTAGTGGGCACTTTTGTAATTGTGTCTCTACTATTGCTTTAATTCATTGCCTCAGCATCTGAGGAATCAAACCTTGGTACTTTCTCTGAGCACAGGTTTCATCCTACATTGTTATCACTATTGCTGCTGCTGCTGTTATGATGATGATGATGCTAGTGGGTGGTACCAACAGACTTTTGCTCTCTTTAGAAATAAGGACTGTTCTTTCTGTATGTTCTGAAAATAATTTATTGGAAGCTTTTTCTGCAAAGGTATGCTGGATTTGTATGGCAGTTTTTCAGCATGGTGTGCAGGTATAAAAGGTAATTTTAAATTAATTAGTTTGAGTATCTCAAGTAGCCTACCCATGACATCTCAGTGTTGTGCAACCCTGATTTATCTTGCTGCTTTGGAGAGTAAACTTTAGTTCTCTTGCAGCTGCATTGCTTCCATTCCTATGCCACTTCACTTAACCCTGCCTTTCATATATCTGTGTTACAAGTTATACCTTGTGAACTATTCTATCTGCGTTCTCTTTTACAACATGAAACCTAGATGCTATGAAAAGCTTTGGCTGGGACTTGCTAAGTCTTCTTTTCTAACTTTGTTCTAATAGAGTTATTCTCAAGTCATGGTATTGACATTACATAAAATTATCTTTTTCTTTCAAAACTGATGCATGTGATGTGAGGCAGGTTTAGTCCATTGCATAGGGCAATCTGTGTCAAACAGGCCGCTTCTGAGTATCTTCCAGGGTGTAACAACTGCTAATGACCTGAAGTAGTTCATATTTGCAACTAACTGTAGCTAGAAGACTGGACATGTTCTGACTTCTTCATGCTGTCTTCTCACCTGCTAATTGCAGCACTGTAGCTGCTCAGAAATGTGGCTTGATCGGGGAGAGTGGGAGATAACTATTTTCCTGATGTGTTGTGCATGTTTTAGGTAAGCAAAACCAGCAAACCTAACAGCTGACCAAGCTATTGACAGTACTTGGATGAAATAGTTCTCAAAGCAGCACGTAATCATGTTAAATAACTGTACTTCAGGACAGTTTGTACTCTTCCCTCTCCCCCTGACATTTTTGTTTTAATCAGAGGAAATTAAAATGTTAGAAGGGCCAGTTTAAGCTGCTCTGCTTCCATATGCCCTTTGAGGTTTTTCCTGAAGTGGGAACAAATGGCTCCTTGGCCTTTGTGGCTTACCTAGATGTTGCAGAAGCTTGTAGTGCTACTGCCCTCACTTCTGCTAGTGTAAGTGTCTAGTGACTCACCTTGATGAGGATGTTAAATGCCAAGTTAATGACCCGGTTGTATTGAGAAGACATTTTTCAAGTCTTATGAAAATCTTACTGTACATGTCAGTTGTCTTTACTGGCCTCCACATCAGTCTTTGGATCGTGCAGTTTTGACTGCCAGCCCTGCCTTAATCCAGAAAATGTTAATGAGAATTATGATGATAAATCCTAAATTGTTTCCAGAAAGGGCTCTTGTTAGCTCAGTGGTTTTAATTTGAATAGTATGCCATGTTAATTGGAATACTGTAGTTTTTGACAGAAAGACTGCTTATATCTGTTTGATTTAGAGCTTGGGCAAAATGAGCTTTTCTGCTTCTAATTGCCCAAATCGTTTGAATCTTGGTGAGTTACAGACAAAGGACATGCTTCAAATTAATATTAATATGGAAAAAAACTTAAGTTACATGACAACTACCAGTTTGTTTTGAATTCAGAAATGTTGACTTTAGTGTTATTTTTATAGGATAAATCCATATTAGAATCTCATATAAATAAGAAATCTGATTATTTGGAAAGCTCTTGGCCAGTTCTGTCAGTGGTATTTATCAGTTCTCAAGACAAATCACTGGCCACACTCTTGATGGGGATGTGGAAAACCAAAACATGTTTGTTTTTTTTACAAAATGTCCTAACTAGTTAAAGGGAAAAGAATAGAAAGCTGTCTTTTTGTTGGAGGAAAGGCCAATGTTTCAGTTTTAGTCATCAAACAAGCTCTTCAGAAATACGTCACTAATACTAAAAATGTATCTTGTCTTAAACTTCTCAAGAATTTTCTTTTTTTTCTGTGTTCCACTCCCCCCCCCCTTTTTTTTAAGTTGTATTCTTTTTAAAGAAGAAATTAGTAAAAATAGAAAGCTCAAGAGTTTTGCTGTTGTATCTACCAAACAAGCCAAGGGCAGATCTTGACCAGATTTCTGGTCATTTACATGTGCCATTTAGCAAAGGAAAGTATTAAAATCAGAAACTCTTCTGATATAAATGACCATTGTGTATTGTGGTACCTTTTCATTTGTTCCCAGAAACGCTTTGCTTTCATGAAGGCAGCAGACAAAATTTTTGTGGTTTCCACCCTCATTCTTCTGTCCCAGCAATCTTACAGTTCTTTCTTATTATGTGATCAAAATGCAAGTTTCAGCTTGCCTGCAGTTCCTGTTGCCTGCCGTGCAGGCAGGCTCTGTTTGAATGCTTTGATGAACACGAGCACTCAGAGTGAGTGACATGAAAAGTATGCATTTTGATGACATTATGGACTTGTTTCTCAGCTGATGGCATGACTGGGAGGGAAGTGATGGCATTGGATTGTCCTTTAAGTGTGCATTGGGGCATGGGCAGTCTACTTTTGCTAAAAGGCTGAGCTGCTTTCGTTTAGGAGTTCTATGATTTGCTCTCTTAATTCTCACAATAACTCCAAAACAATACTGCTGACTGGAGGATTAGTAATCATATATTAATGCATAGCATCTTACAGTTGTTAATGAATTCTGCATAAGTGCTTCACAACTTCTGCCAGACTACTTTTGGATGTTTAGAATAAAGAAATACCCTGTTCTGCCTTCTTTTGCTGTGACTGAGTGAAACATACATTTACATACAGAGTGAAGAATACATTTACTGTATTAATGCAGCCACAAAATATGACATCACAAATTTTAAAAGTATGGCTGCCAAGAAATTACGCTGGAAACTTTGTTTTCTCTACTTTTAAACTATGTGCTTTCAAAATGTTAAGTGTCAGGCAGTTTCTAAAATTGATATTCAGGATGCCTATTCCTTTTTTCTTATCCCTCACTCTATTAAAAATCCAATTGCTGAGATCTCTGTTTTGTTTCTCTGTTTCATATTATGTATAACACAGGATTTTACTTTCCAATAAAAATTCCACTATTATTACGTGATACAGGAGGAGAGCAAAGATGATTCTTGAAAGCTGAGTCTGCTGTAGAGAGCTTGAGGTTATCACAGTAAACCCTATCAGCCTTTCATAGGAGAATGTTTCTTTCTTACCCCAGAAGTCAAGTTACACATCAGCTGAGCAATTGAACTAGTAATACAAATTGAACTTTGTATTACTGTGATACACAGAAAGAGTCAATGACCAAATAACGAGATCTCCTTCCAGTCCTCTCTGTCTTTTCCCTTTTAAGTGCCAGTAAATAGATATTCTAGGACTGGTTTATTTTCTGCTCACATTTCTAACACTGTTTATTTCCATCTTGTCCAGTTCTTTGCCTAAACAGTTAAGCTAACAAGCTGTAAGTTTACTGGGGTTTTCTATGTCCACTGGAGATTTAAGCAAAAAAAAAAAGCACTGTTCCAGAACTTCATTCTTTTATGGTAAAAATAATTTTCTGGTTTCCTTGTAAGGTTTTGGTGTTCTCTCTAACAATGCAGGAAGCTATTTCTGCATTATGCAAAATGCAGTTGGTATTTCAATTGACTGACATTATTTCTTCATAGGTGGACAAATAGATACAGGCGTAATAAAATAGTTACAGCCTAACAATGTTGGTTTCTCTCTGTGCATGATACTGCCATTTAACAGTCTTGCAAAGCAAAGTATTTGTTTGTCAGTGCCTTTCTTAATCTTCATGAAGCTCATGCACTATTGTGGAGCTAATAAATAATTCTTGCTTTTGTAATCATGAATGAATGGGTTCGGTATCTTACACTAAGTCATATGGTACATTGATACGCTTCAGAAATATTAGAACTCCATTCTACTGACGGAACTGGGCAGCAGTCAATAAAAGCTCACATTGTGGTATCCCTTCAGATAAGTAGCCCTCTTAATTTGTTGTGTTGTGTGTCCCTGTCCCCACCCCCTTTCTCGTTTTGAACATACCTCAGCCTTTGCCCTTTGGGTACTAGGACCTCAGTTTGTGGCGGAAAGGGTTGTTCTTTTGGGGGAAGCAAGGAAAGCTGAGGGCCAAGGAGGAAGTGAGACAGGAGAAATGCCGCACCCCTTCAGAAGTACTCCTTTGGTCTGTACTCCACTTACAGTGCGGACTCTTCACACGGGCCAAGTATCTCAGGAGTTCTGGTGTGATGGTAAAGCAGTAGACCACTGAAGCTGCCACGAAAGCAGCCCTTTACTTTAAGTTTGGGTTCAGGCTGTTTAAACCAATTCAATTGCTGCAGTGCATTTGAGAGAACCTCTTGGTCTTCTGCTTCAAAGTCAGGAAAAATATTTTGGCGCTTTCTTGCAGGAGGCATCCTAGCAGTTTTAATTAGCTCTCTACTGAGCAAATCTACATGCTTTGCCCCTAGATGACCCTCTTTAAGGAAGAGCATGTGTCTCAACTAGCTTCAGTCCTACTAACTTCACGTAATTTATAGTTTACTGATGGTGTGTACCATAGACCTCTGCAAAAGGAGTTTAGAAGTAAATATTTTTCTTTTCTAGAATACTACAGATTGGGAATGTGATGAAGGGGTTAGTTTTGGGTTTTTTCTTGGCATGCTATCTTATCTCTTGATAGTAAATATGATACCCTGAAGCCTTGAAGAAACCCAAAATATTTTTGTGGTTGAGTTCTCTGGTTTTCTGAGAAGTTACTAGATTTTTGCTTTTACATAGAACAGTTTGGTTTGGAAGGGACCTTTAAAGGTCATCTAGTCCAACTCCCCCTGCAATGACCAGGGACATCTGCAACTAGATCAGGTTGCTCAGAGCCCCATCCAACCTGACCTTGAGTGTTTCCAGGGATGAGGCATCTACCCCCACTCTGGGCAACCTGCTCCAGTGTTTCACCACCCTTGTAAAAAATTTCTTCCTTATATCTAGTATAAATCTACCCTCTTTTAGTTTAAAACCATTACCACTTGTCCTATTGCTACAGGCCTTACTAAAAAGTTTGTCCCCATCTTCCTTATAGGCCCCATTTAAGTACAGAAAGGCCACAATAAGGTCTCCCCGGAGCCTTCTCTTCTCCAGGCTGAACAAGCCCAGCTCTCTCAGCCTGTCCTCACAGGAGAGGTGTTCTATCCCTCTGATAATTTTGTGGCCCTCCTCTGGACCCGCTCCAACAGGTCCACGTCTTTCCTGTGCTGAGGACCCCAGAGCTGAAGGCAGGACTGCAGGGGGGGTCTCACCGGAGCGGAGCAGAGGGGCAGAATCCCCTCCCTCGACCTGCTGGTCACACTCGTTTTGATGCAGCCCAGGGTAAAGTTGGCATTCTGGGCTGCGAGCTCTGCGGTTCATGTCCAGCTTTTCACCCACCAGTACCCCCAAGTCTTCTCTGCTCTCAATCCCTTCATCCCCCAGCCTGTATGGGTACCAGGGGTTGCCCCAACCCAGGTGCAGGACCTTGCGTGTCAACCGCACCACTCAGCTTGGTGTCATCCGCAACATAAGTGAAGCAGTTTAAATTTACATTTCTTTCAGACTTCATATTTCTAGATAGTTAAATACTTAATTTTCAAAGAAGGTATCAGGGATATCCAGCTTTTAATCATTTACTTCCTCCTTGCACTATAGTGACTTCTATTCAAAGCTTATAGAGAGCATTGAAAATATTAATGAATTGTATATTATATTCCATGCTGAGATTTTTGAAGCTGTGTGTATGTCAGGGAATGGAGGAATACAAGTAGGTGTTGTAAGTCATGAGTTAATTAACCTAGACAAAGGGTCCTGAAGAATAGCATTGTTTTAACCATGGGGAGCTTTGGGGAGGGTTTCTGTGTTTCCCTAAAAATTTTCAAAAGGTAAACAGGCTTCCACATAAACCTGGGAGAAGGTTTCTCTTTCCCAGCTTCCTCCTTGGACTCCTTAAAATTAGTTCACTGACAGCAAGAGGTGGAAGGCCACTGACCTTAGTGGATCTGAAAAGGCATGGCAGGAAGATGATCATATCATTATACAACAAGCTTGAATCTGTTTGTAGTACTTTAAGTCTTTACCAAGCCAATTATCCTTAGTTCTGCACATGTTTGGGATGCCAATACTCTATTTATATTCACCAGGCTACCCCTAAGCCCCCTAAATAAATAAAAAAATCTGAAAAGTAAAACATTTTTTGCTTCATTTCCCTTAGTTGGAAACGTGAAACTGTTTTGCATTGCTCTGAACTGTGAATGAGAGGGAAAAATTCTTGCCACTATGTTTTCTGGGCGCAAGATCATGCAAATGCAGGTGGTCCTATTGGCTGAGAGTTCTGTAGAACATTTCATCTTTTATTTGAGGAGAACGTTATTGTAATTGCTGTAGTATTTAGAGTTGTTTACCACTTCTTTCTCTCCTCCCCACAAAAGAAAAAGCTAATCTGTTTAAGTTGAAGGTACAAATTTCTCATCTAATTAGACTTGAATGTGACCATTAATTTAGGGACTTGCAGTGAGGATGAGAACTGGTAATTCTGTATTACTATTAATAAGGTACTCGCCTTCATTCACCCTGAAATATTTTAGATGTTAGTCCAGTTAGAAAACAGTGATGATGCATGTTTCAAAATCAACATATTGATAAAATTAACCTCTGTGGTATTTATGTTGTCACAGCTCTTTAATGTTGAAAGGTGTCGAGCCACAAAGTACCTGTGAATTGGAGGTGGATGCAGTAGCTGCTGACATTTTAAATCAACTGGATATTGAAGGTGAAGTGTTAATAACTTTTCTATGTAACATGTTTTACAAGATGAACTATATTGTCATCTTTTTTTAAGGCTCAGCTTAGTTAAGCCACAATCCAGATTTCAGTGTTAGTGAATTGTTAATCTACAAATTTATAAAGTTAAAAAAAAAAAAGAAAAAAAAAAGAATGAACTCTGAAAGAAAACAGGTTATAAGAATAGCCTATTGTCAGAGCAATAGAAAGATATTTTTGTTAATGCATAACAGAAAGTATCAGACCTATAAGGAGAATAAGTGAAATATCAACATGAAGTATGCATGTGTATGTACATACATCTGTTCATACATACATACACACATGCACATACTTGGTGGGAAAACCAGAAAAAGCCAAAGATATAGATAACAAATAGGAGATCTAGAAAATGAATGAAGTTACACCTTAACTTCTACATAACACTGAATCCTAGAGTAAGGCCAGAATTGCAATTAAAAAAATAACAGATTAGAATGACAGATGAAGAAGAGTGTCAGAATCTAATTTGAGGGGAAGAATGCTTCGTCACGTTGACAGACTTCCCTTCATGTATTATTGTGTATTTCAGCCCAGATTGGCAGGAACCCTGGTTTACAAGCTATATGGGAAGACGAAAAGCAGCGACGGAGAGAGAAATGTGAATCTTCTCAGATTAAGCCACCTGAGTCACAAGGTAAAAAAAAAAAAAAAAAAGTGTAGCTGTTTATTGAAAACTTTGAATGAGAAGCAAGCAGGAGGTAGAATTTAAATCGGTGTTTCAAGTTTGAGGGCTTTTTAGATGTGCTGTTTTTTCAGTTCCAAGCTTACTGATTGCCCAGTATGTGTATCCTAATTTTAAAAGCAAGATCTATAACCCTGCCTGAAAACATCATGAATCAGCTAGCTGCAAAGCATTCTAGGCAGAATGAGTGATAATGACAGTTAAGATTTGCATGCTTTATGATGGAAAACATTTAAATGTTTAAATACTGGCAAAATTAAATCTCTTATCCTGAAGCTTTCCATGGTAGTTCATGCACAAGGGCAGTTCCTTTGAATTTCTGTGGAATTATAGCTAAGGTAATATTAGACAAAAATTCTAAAAAAGTGGTCAAATCCCTGTATGTCTATGTGAAATTCATTGCACAGGGAAGACCGTGCTCTGCAAATTAATTGCATAATGAACAGAGCTATTCTCTGCAGAACCTAGGCCATGTTTTGTTTAAAATATGAATGATACTTGGCAAGTAAGCCAGAGGATTGCAAGAAGAAAAGAGGCAGGTTCCTGGCTAAAGCAGACTGCTTTCTGACTGTGTTTTTTTCCTGTGTTTCTGTGTAATATTATTCAGGCTGCATAAACCAGACTTTTCAAAATTGTTCACTGATTGTTCTTTTCCTGGATGCTCACCTTGGTGTAATTAAAACACGATTTGTAAAGGCTCTTGATACTTGAAGTTGCAAATAAGATCAGTTGGAGTATGTATAGTATTTTAAAGTGTTTAAATATACTTGAAAAATCAGCCCACAAGTTTGGCATTTAAAATTAGTGGACACTTCAACGTTGAGCTGTTTCCTAATAGAATTAGTAATTTTAGCTGCTCTCTGTGTTGAGAGGTCAAAGTAAAACTGAATAACAAATATTTTTCAAATTTTAAAGACCGTGGATTTATGCCAGCAACAGAGAGCGAAAAATTTTTTCAGAAGAGACTTAAAGAAATTCTCAAGCAAAATGACTTCTCTGTGTAAGTGTTTAGCCATTTGCCATAAAGTATAGTATTCCATGCAAACCTTAAATATGCATTTAAAAATTGGTTTTCAATTAACTAGAACGTTGTCAGGATCAGTGGACTACAGTAATGGATCAGAGGAGTTCTCTGCTCAGCTAACACTACATTCTGAGGTACTTTCTCCTGAAGCCTTTCAGTGTACACCAGCTAATATGGTAGAAGTGCATAAAGATAAAAAGATGAACAAAGGTGAGTATCTTTAATAGTATAATTGTTTAGGCATAAATCTATGTCATGCTTTGGCTCTTTATACTATTAGCAGAAGTAAGCCGAGGAAGATCTGATTGTCAGTTATGAAAAGATGAAGAGTAGTTTTGCTTTAATTTTCAACATTATTAGAGTAAGCCTTTCTAAAATTGCGATAGCAAATAATGGAAACATACTTGAATAGTAAAATCCATTTTAAAGTGGCTTGCTTTCATAATGTATTGATGTCTGTGATTCTTTCAAGTTTTATCCTTTCTCTTTTTGTTTTTCTTTTAAAGAATCCAGTAGGATGCATACTGTTAAAGAAGAGGAAGCACTTATTAATGAAGAAGCAATTTTAAACATTGTGGAGAATAGTCAGAGCTTTCAGCCTTTGTCTCAAAGACTGAGTCAGACTACAGTTTTTAGTGAGTATAGCTGGAATGTCTTTTCTTCCAGGTTATTTTATTGTTCCACAGTCTTTGTTGTGTTCACTTACATTACCAGTCACGAAAGAAAGTAAGTAGTTTACCTTAGGGAGTTTGTCAAGCAGATTGAGACTTCACACACACACCCCCTACCACCACCACCAAAAAAACACCTTATATTTTTTTTTAAATGTCACTGGGACGGTGTATTTCTAGAGGCTACTGTGCTTTACTGGTTCACTAAGCCTGTCCTCTTGCTAGGTCAGCTCAATGCAATCTCTTATGGGTATTGTTCTTCCTTATGCTGCTAGGGTTATAGGACTAAAACTATCAAAATAAAGAGGATTTTGATATATATCCATGATATTCTTGCAGTTACTGCATCTTTCATACAGTTATGGTAGAGAACATGATCATTGGCTATCTTTAGAAGCTCAGCTGTCTGGAGATACTGGGGGATAGTGGGCTGATAATGAGACAAATTGCAGCAGAGCATTTCCCAGAATTTATAGATACAAAAGAATGGTTGAAGGCAAAGAAACAAGAAGTAAGACATTAAAGAGGGGGAGAAGAACCATGACAGCAAACAAATGTGAATGGCATGAGGGGGAAGCAACAGTAACACGACAAAGGAGCTTGTATGAAAAGCTACTTAAGGTAGAAATAGTTCAAATGCTCTAGAAGAGATGAAAAGCGCATAGTTCATGCTATCTCGTATATATACATTCATATGTAAACATAAGGTATAACGTTAATATACACTAAAGTTGATACTACAAGGTGTGGAGGTTGGGGGGGGAATATCTAAAACCTGCAGCCTCCAGTGCTTTTGATACATATATGGTGTGAATATGTGCATGGGCAACAAGAAACAATATGGGCAACAATATGTGTCTATGCATAATACCATATACAACAATATACAATCTTTTCTTGCGAAAGGAGGAGTGGATGGAGTGAGATTAAAAGTATTTTTTGGTGCTGTTTTATTTTTCAGATAGTAGGCAAGATTTTGGTTGTGGAAGTTTTATAGGCAAGAGTTTAGATTTATCAAGAGAACTATAAGTAAAGAAGTTATGTGGGAGCTGGCAAACATGAGCATTGATTTATCTTTTTTTTTGGAGTGAGAAGGTTGTGCTGAGAGGATGAGAAGTGGCTAAAATAATATATAGGGTACGTCTTATGACTATGTGTTTGAATTGCTTAACCAAATAGGAGTATTGAAATGGTCTGTTTTTTCCAGTTGCTAGGGAATCAAATGAGGACTTTGACTTTTTCTTGCCCCCCTGTCTCCCTTCTCCCCTCTGTCTCCCATGTCTCCTTTTCTTATCATGGGGCTACTAATTGCTGGTGTCTTGTGTGGCCATGAGTAACATGCTGCAACTTTGGGTCTCTCACGCTCTTTCATAGCACGGACTAGTCTTTACTATGCCTTTGTACAGTCACGGCATCACAGGGGCTGTGAAGCGCACTACTTCTACTGCTGCTGTGAAGTACACAACAAGGTTTATATTAATGGGAAGTAAAGGATGGATTTTAATGATGGACCTCACAAAGGGGAAAGGACCCAGGAACAGAAAGTACAACTGAAAGTGGGTTAATTCAGAACTCTGGCAAAGGGGATGGTTTCCATTCTGAATGGTTGCATGGTGTCTTGTGAAGCCTTTGTAAAGTATAGAAAATGCCTTCCTCACCAATGTTGAGATCTATTTTATATGATTCTCAGGATCATTGTAAATCATATGATATTTCCTGAGGAAGGAAAGTAGAGATTGTAGTTCTTCAGCCAGAGGAGAAGGAGAGAGAAGTAACAAAGATGCCTGGTAGACTGGAGATCATAAATTGATTATGAGGTCAGATGAAAGGTAAGCAGGAGGAGAGTGAGAAAAAATTGTGACTTGGAAGGATGTTTAAGAAATACAAATAAAGAATGAGAAGGCAAGTGCATGAGTTAGTTTAAGCTTGGGTCAAATAAAGGAAAATAAAAAATAAAATAAAATTTAAGGGAGGAGTGAAAGCAGGTAAATTTTCAGTGTTCAGAGGAGCCTAGGAAGAGAATGTGTTCTAGTGAAAAGAAGAGGGAGTTGAAGTTAAGCGTTATAGTAAAGGACAGAAGGAAAGAAGTATTTGCTCAAAATCGGCATCACTTTTCATGAGATGCAGTGATTGAAAGTCTTCAAAGTGAACAAAGAGAAGTGCCCAACAAAGTTAATGCAGCCATTGAAGTGGTGAGAGCAAGAGAAGGCAGTGATGCTTCAGAAGCTGGCACTCATGCTGAAATAAAAGGGGAGAGTGAGGCTTTACTGAATGTGAGGAGGTAATAGGAGGGTGGAGAGAGAAGTGCTTCCACTAAATCTACTACAATCAGAAGAAGAGGGCAGAAATAAAAAAAGAAGGTTGTCAAGATTCTAGATAAAGACCTAGAAAAGATAACAAATCATAAAATAAGATATGAAAAGAGCTTTGTTTCTGTAGCCTGCCTTGCTTTAGACAGTAATGAACTAGTAGATTTTAAAATGTTGAGGGATTTTTTGGTTTTGTTTCTTCGGTTCTGTTTTTTACTGGTAGATTATAACTAGTCATTTACAAGTAAAACAAAATACAGATTCTACTTGTATGGGCTTTTTCTGCAGTGGACAGTAGTGCTGATGAGGCCATGATTGATCTGTTGGCTGGATTGGAGAATGATGGATATCAGATGGGACATCACAAAACACTCTCTCACCATCGTTCTGTCGGAAGCTGTCGAAATTCTCAGAACAGCGATGATGAAGAAAATGAGCCACAGTGTGAGAAAGAAGAAATGGAACTTAGCTTGTTAATGTCCCAAAGGTGGGACAGTAGCACTGAAGAGCCTGGGCCGAAAAGAAGGTATATATGTGATTTTCTTTTCTTAATATGTTCTTTTCTGCCAGATACTTCCTCCCTCCCACCCTGTTTTCAAGTGTGCTATGAGCCCAGTGAGCTGTAGAGAGGTCTCTGTTGACAGCATTGGAAAAATCTACGCAGATCTTCAGATAGAATGCAGTTGTTCAGATGATGCAGTGAATTGTCAGTTTTACACTGAAATAAAGATTAAGTGTTTAGGTTTGGCTAGACCTAAGCTTCTAGTTTTCTGTTTGAGGAAAAAATAAGTTTTTTGTCCTGCAAGTCCAAATACAAAAAACTTTAGTTGTTTTCTCATTTTAAGGTCACACCTTGGATGTAGTACAAATGTTAAAGTGTATCTCGTACATCTCATGTGCCTGTAACTTTTACTGAAGTGAATATTTAAGAAGTATTCTTGTAAAGACTGACGCAGAAGCCTGAGAAAACACCCATTTGTTTCCATGCTCAAAGCTTAAATCAAAACATGACTGTTGCTCACTCTGCTGGACTGCTAAAGGTCAGCAGCTTGAATATTTTTAAGGCCAAGATTCTTGGAACACCTTCTCAGGTTGTAATGACCTTTTGTACAGTCTGCACTGATAGGTGTTGAAAGAAGCTATATCCAGTTTCTCTTCAGCCCTCCTTTGGGTAGACCTGCTGGTATTTATAATTCTATTTGAAAGATGAGAGACTTCACAGACATAATATTTTGATATTTGGGTTTCCTAGCTCTAGAGATAATTCATCTCTAAACTCACTTTTCCTATCTGACCTTTGATTTTCTTTGGGTTTTTTCCCCCTCACAAAAGTCTGAAAAATTGGGATTTCCATCTAAAACACTTAACATTAATCTTCAGTTTAGTGGTAGTTTGTGTGTAAAACCAGCCTGTATCTTGCAGAATTTATTAGCTCAGGCACAGTTTCTGTATGGGCATGATTGTACAACTTCTGGAGTCAAGTAGGATCCTGAAGCAATTAACTGCTTTTATGCAGTAAGGAATCCTATTTAAAAACTCATCAGACTTGATGAGCTGGCTCATGAATAACTCGCTCATATATGCCCACATCTTAATCCCAGACAGAAAGCACTAGGAAGAACATACATACCAGGTGCCTCCACAGGGAGTCAGCTCATGTTCAGAGGGAATTACAAGTTTTGTTTCAGTGTGATCTCTGCAGAATTTGGACTGACTTCAGAAGAGACCGTAGACATGGGTATCTCTGCCCCCTGCATGATTCTGCTCATGCATAAAGAGCCAATTTGAGTCTGACGATGGATCCCACCTTATTCTGCTGAAGTTCATTCTATCTGTACTGCTTCCTAATGCATCCTACCCTATTCATACTATCGCTTTCTCTTATATTTAGTGTTCACCCATCTTCCATTGTCTCAATCTGTTTGAGATAATGAGGAGTAACAACATCCTACTGAGTGAATTAAATGACTTGGGTTTGATTTGTACTGAACTGGAGAGAAAAGCCTATCAATACAAATTTTCCTGGAATCTAAACTGATGGGCTTGAATGCAGAGAGATACAAGTTATTATCTGCAGAAGTTGTCTCCAGCCTGGCTGGGTTTTCTGAGGTTGACGAAGATCTACTTCATGCACGGGATTATAGTATAATTCAGGTTGGAAGAAACATCTAAATGCTATGTAGTCCAGTGCCCTGGTCAAAGCAGCTTTGGATAGATCAGTTGCTTAGGGCCTTGTCTGGTCAAGGTCCGAGTATCTCCAGAGATTGCATAGCCTATATGGGCAACACGTTCCAGTGTTTGAACACCCTCATAATGAAGAATGTTTTCCTTGTGCATAACATTCCCCGAGGCAGTCCTGTGCCCATTGCCCTTTTCATATCACCGCACACTTCCAAATCTGGTTTCATCTTCTCTCTACCTGCTCATTGAATACTTGACAAGTGCAACAAGGTCTTCTCTTAGTTTTTTCTCAAGGATGAATAAATCCTGTTCCCTTAGCCTGTCCTTATACATCATGTGCTCCAGCCCCTAGTCACCCTGGTGCTCCTCAGCTGGATTTGCTCCAGTTTGTCAGTGTCTGTCTTGTAGTGGCATGCCCAAAACTCAGCACAATACTCTAGATGCAGCCTCAAAACTACTGAAATTGGCTGTAGTCTGGCAGTCACAGCCCAAGATGCAACTGGCCTTCTTTGCTACAAAGGCACACTGCACACTCTCGGATTCAACCAGTTGTCCACCAGGGCTTTTGTATCCTTTTCTGCAAAGCCACTTCCTAGCCAGCTCTCTCCCTGTCTGTAGCAGTGCATGGGATTATTTCATCCCATTTGTGGGACATTGGATTTGTCTTATTTGAAGTCAATGAGGTACCTGTCGGATCATTCCCCAGCCTATTGAGATCTCCCTCCCCCCCCTATAAAGCCATGCCACCTTAAAAAAATGAAAAATTCATAGCAGTTTTTCTTTGTAGATTTTTTTTTTTTTTTTTTTTTTTGCCAGCAGATTCGTGATTGTAAAAATGGCGGTGTAGAGCAGTTAACTTGCTAATACTTAAGCCACTTTTACTAACAGCAACTTCAGAAAGTTCAAGGAGGGATGGAAACAAACATTGTGCTTTAGTTAAGCCTGCTGAGAGAGAATTGTTATAATACAGTGAAGATTCCTTAAAAAAAAAAGTAAACATCTGTTTGCTAAGAGCTAAACTAAAATAATTTTGCATAGTTGGTTTAGTCTTCAAATTTCAAGCACTTTGAAGCAATGAAATTAAATTTTAGTAAAATTGAAATAAAATTAAGCATCTAAATGCCTTCTCTCTAACTTCTTAGGCTAGTGAATCATGATGGGTTTGTCTGTAGTTTTTAAATGGTTGGCTACCACTGTTGCCTTTTAAAATAGTAACATTGAATAATATTTTTAGTTTCTCAGAGAGAAATGTAATATTTTTGTTTGTTTGTTTCCCTTTACTCCCCCAAATTACACAACCGTATAGCACCACACCCCTTTGATTTTGAGGTTCCCTGTGGCTATTTGTATTTTCTAAGAGAATTATTGTGCATTAATTAGTTCCTTCATTTTCTCTAGGTCAGCTGGCAAAAGTATGCATCGAAGTTCAACAGAAGAAGATTCATCTTCAGAGGAGGAAATGGAGTGGAGTGGTAACAATATGCTACTAACTAATCTCTCTATACCTCAGTTAGATGGGACTGCAGATGAAAATGGTGGTAAGTAAATGGAAAAACAGCTTTGGAAGTTGAATTATTACCTGGGTCATAGTTTGTTTTCAGATCAACTTGCTAATTCTCAAAAGCGCTAACCATTTTCAATTCTTATTTCAATTGGAAGGAAATGCTCTCAACTGATTGCAGAAACAGGCACTTAACATTGCCCTTGTAAGCCAACAATATTTTAATCTCAGTGCCCTCTACAAATTACCAGAATCTGCTTTTCCTATTGTATTAAAGATCCAAAAGAGGGGATTGTTTAGTTTTATGGAAAAGATAGTTACCTTGTTGCAAGGTGTATTTTTCTGTTATTATGTTATGCAAATATGGTGTTAAAATTAATGATTCTGTAGGATCATTTATCTTGATAGGATTTCATTGTAAATAGTAAATGTATTGTTGTGTAAATTTAGGTGGTTCTTTGCTTTGCAAGTATTTGCCACACATGCTAAAATATAGTGAGCCTTTGTTTGAGCCTGTGTTTGATTCAACAGTTTGCATGTTCACATCTTGGGATTGCATGAGTTAAAACTATGCAGTGGCAAAGCTGATGCAGAAGAAACTGCCTTTCAAAATCTATAAAAAATTAAATTCATCTTTAGAGCTATCTCTTGCCATCTCTTTATAACCTGCTGTCTTTGGCCAAATAACCTTAGTTAATAAAATGCACGCTTTGAAGTTAGGCAAAGATATAAATATTATTATTTGTTTCATTAGACAGTTACATATTTCCACACTTACATTGTTTTGCTCAACAGAATTTTGTAAAGTGTATGGATCTTGGAAGGGGGGGAAATACATATCTGTATCCAGGGTTTTCTCAGTATTTAGGTACACTTTCCTGCTTGGTCTAATCAACAGTAGTTATTCTTTGTTTAGAAATGTTGTATTAGTCATACTTCATTGCCTTTAAAATTTGAAATTTGTGGTTAACATCACTTTGTACATTAGCTTCTTTCTTAATCCATAGTACAAACTGGTTAATGTAAAATCTTATTTGTGCTCATGCATGTACCTAACTTCCTATTACTGCATTTGCTCTTCGGGGCAGGAATGTAATCCTTTGCAAAATTTCTGTATTAGTTTGTGTCTCTCAAAGCTAGTGGACAAAAATAACGAACATCATACATTAGTATATAAAATACATATGTCTTAGATATATCTATTAGCAATTCTTTATTAGAGAAAGTGAGCTGTGTGATCTTGTTACATAGACAACCACAGCTATTCTTTTGTGTTCACTGTTTAAAGCATGGTTTGCTTTTTTGTTTGCTTTTATAGGTATAATGATAGGGTTAATACATGACTTGATGTACTACTAATGTGATTTGGGTTTGCAAAATACACAATTGTAATTTCCTGATTTGCAGTACTTTGTAATTTAATGAAAAGGGGATGCTTCTGGCTAATGAGACTATATCTTAAATAATTGTTTAAGTTTTAGAATATTTTAAATAAATGAAGTATCACATGCAGAAGAAGAATGTCAGTTTAGAATGAGTTTATTACTGTGAACTTTTACATCAACTTCTTATAATAGGAGATACAGTAAATTCAAAACAGATCTCAGTCCAGTTCCTCTCAATTAGAAAATGATTATCCACCCATGAATCTGTGTCCATAACATCTGACTGACTGACAAATATTTTTGCAATTTTTGTATCTGAATAGTCAGGTATCTTCCAAGTGTTCTTTGACACTTCACTAAACTCCCATTTTCTTGGTTTTCAGTTAATCATCCTCATTCTCTGTGTGGACTCCTACTCTCAAAGAATCATAGGTAGCATCTCCCAGCTGTGTTTCACAGCTCAGGGACTCTGTGTATGCATTAGAAAATGTTACTAGAAACAGATTGAGAATTCCTTTTCTTTTTCTCACCTGGCAACAAATAAGTTGCGAAGCTGAAGGCAACATGAATCTAAGATAATCCCCAAATTGGTTGAGACTTACAGTAAAGGCCCCAAGGATCCCCCGTCTAGTACAACAGTGTGCAGCGTGTGCTTCCAGGTCATACAGCATGTTTCATAACTCCTATTTCCCTTCAACATTTCACCTAAAGGTGTGGACACATGAACAAATTGCTGTGTGCCAGGAGCTCTGTGGTAACTGCCTCTCTGCAGAGGGATAAACTTAAATTACTTGATGTTCATTGCGGTTATGAGCAAACACAGAGCTGCTGCAAACCAGTCCTTCATTTGTTACTTATCACCTGCCTGTCCATGCTAATCCTGCAGTAAATGTGGTGAAAGTATCAGCAAAAGAGAGAGAAATCGTCCCAGGTATCATGTGATGAGTCTGCACAGGACAGTTACCACAGCACATGCTGGTCGCAGATCTGTGTGGGAATGTTAATGCATGGATGTGAATTCACGATCTAACTAAGTGGTGCGAGCTCCTTGCATAAACACCTGAATGGGTAGTGGATTGCTCTGCTACACAAAAGTGCAGCAAACTACCTATGCTTAGCACACAGGACAGTTAATACAAACTCCTTACCATGTTGTAAGATAGAACTTTAGCTTTCTGTGCAATGATTTTTCTATATGGGGAAAGTAATCTAAAGTTCTTTGTTTTTCAGAGCCAATGAGTATGCATAACTTCTCAGGGACAAAGCAGGATACAAGCTTTTCTAGAAGTCAATGTTTGTATTTAGTTATCTGAAGGTGATTTTAGAAGCCTTCTTTCAGAAAACCAGCATGGAATCTTTGGCAATTGTATGCAAGCCTACCATTTAGGAGTAACTGACAGAACAGCTGAGACACAAATGTACCGATGATGCGATTTTGATAAAGCAACTTGTGCTTGGGCTCTGTAGTTGTCATGATCACAAATGCCGTGTGATTTAGAAGAGTTAGAAGAGTTTTGTTTCTTCTTTGGATGGGAGGGCTTTCAGGAAAATGTCATTAAAATGATTAATGTCTTAGGGTGGTTTTTTTTACAGGAAAACTAGAGTAAAATTGCTTGTCTTCCATTTCAGACAATCCTTTGAATAATGAAAGTTCTCGAACTCACTCCTCCGTCATTGCAACAAGCAAAATGTCTGTAAAGACCTCAATCTTTCACAAAGATGCTGCTACACTAGAACCCCCATCTTCTGCTAAAATTACTTTTCAGTGTAAACACACAAGTGCCCTTTCTAACCATGTTTTGAATAATGAAGATTTAGTAGAAGACCTCTCACAACCAAACACAGAAACAAGACCGGAACTTTCAGTCCATTCTCTTACAAAAGAAAGCACTTACTCAGCAAAGTACCCAACTCCATTCAGCAACAGTACCCATGCAGAAAACTCTCACAAAGAGAGTAACAAGAAAGATACTCTCCCAGTTCCTTCATGTGAAAATAATATTTTTGAGTATGAAGATGATATTTCATCAGTGAGCAGACAGATACCTAGTAGGAAGTATACTAGCATCAGAAAGGCTGAAAAGGATGTCTCTTTCATGCATGTGGGCCGCCACATTGGTGACAGCATGTTGAATAAAAACTTATTTAACTTTTCTGATTTGAGCCACTCTAGCCACTCCAAAGGTAAAATGTCCTCTGAGGTAAATGAAAAATCCAGCACTGCAAGTATAAATAGTTTTTTTCCAGCAACAGTTACAGAAAATTGTGAATTGGTGTCTTGTTCAGGAGGCAGTCGAACTGTGGTACATTCACTTGAAAATGACACTGATGAAGGTGGCCTTAATAAGCTTAAAATTAGGTATGAAGAATTTCAGGAGTATAAGGCAGAAAAGCCAAGCCTCAGTCAACAAGCAGCACATTATATGTTCTTTCCTAGTGTTGTTCTTTCTAATTGTCTCAGTCGACCGCAGAAGTTAGCTCCTGTGACATATAAATTACAGCAAGGCAACAAACAGTCGAGGCTGAAGCTGAATAAAAAGAAACATAGTTTTATCAATCATCAGGAGCCTGCAAGTGTAAATGATGTTGCATCAGTGAAGGAAAGCTGCTATACACAAGGTAATGCTTGTAGTAACATTCCTGATAAGGATAGTGCTTTACCTAGTGACTTAGTTCAAGTTCCTCTTGAGGCTTTTGAAAACAAAATGCCTACAAGTACTGCTAATTATACTGACTGCCAGTTTGCAGATGGATCTCTTGAAACTGAGCAGTCATTTGGATTATGTGGGAATAAATATACACTCCGAACGAAACGGAAGGTAAATTATGAGACTGAAGACAGTGAATCAAGCTTTGTCGCACACAACTCAAAAATTAATCTACCTCAACCTATGGAAAGTGTTGAAAGTTTGGATGGGTCTCAGAAGTCTCGAAAGCGTAGAAAACTTTCTAAAAAATTGCCACCTGTTATTATTAAATATATTATCATCAATAGATTTAGAGGGAGAAAAAATATGCTTGTTAAACTAGGGAAAGTAGATTCTAGTGAGGAAAGAGTAGTACTCACAGAGGAAAAGATGAACTTATATAAAAAGCTTGCACCTTTAAAGGACTTTTGGCCAAAAGTTCCTGACTCTCCTGCAACCAAATATCCTATTTATCCACTAACACCAAAGAAAAGTCACAAAAGGAAAGCAAAACATAAGTCAACCAAGAAAAAAGCTGGAAAACCACAAAAAACAGGTAGTAAAAACATTAAAAGAACTTTATCTTTCAGAAAAAGGACTCATACAATTCTTTCTCCTCCTTCGCCATCCTACAATGCTGAAGCTGAAGACTGTGACTATAACTATAGCGATGTTATGTCTAAGTTAGGTTTTCTTTCTGAGAGAAGCACAAGCCCAGTAAACACCTCTCCACCTCGCTGCTGGTCTCCCACTGATCCAAAAGCAGAAGAGATTTTGACCAACCTGGACAGAGAAGCTTTATTTAGTAGGGGGCCCAATATGTACAACAGCAAGACTGTTAATTCTAGTGTAGGAAAAAATAGTCGAGCAAAAACTCAGGTTAAGAAATGTAAAAAGAAATTTGCTAGCCCCACTGTATCTACCAAGAAAAAGAAAAAGATTAACCAGGCTGATAAAACAGGAGATGATGGAAAGAAGAAACCTAGAACAAAACAAAGACAAAAAACAGCTGAAAAAGCATCCTCAAGAAAGCGTGTTGTATTTAAAGATGAAAAGGGAAATACTCGCTCTACTGCAGAAGTAAAGTTTGTGCTGAAACGTCAAGATCTGCCTGAGATTTCTTACAACTCTGTCAACTCGCAGGCACTCCATAACTGGAAAGACAGTCCTCTTCCTGGCTATTCAGCGGGATATTTACCATCAGCACCGCTCCCTTCAGCAGCTGATGCACAAGGTAATTCATCAGGCTGTTTTCATTCATTGATGGAAATTGATAAGCCTGGAGATGCACAGTGTTTACCTGCTCCACCACGAGAAGACCCTCATTCATCTTTTGTATCTATCCCTGTGGCATCTGGAAGGGAAGTACCAAAAGTGAGCTCTCAAAGGCCCAGGACTCAAAGTGCTATATTTAGAATAAAGGATTCTGCTCTCATTCAAAACATATTTGATCCATCTAATCACTCAGCTCAGGTAACACAGAATGTGCGCATCTCTAAAGATAAGACTTCTGCAAAAGTAGAAGAGGTAAAAAATTTGCAAAACAGATACTTACCACCAGCTGGGAAATTAAATGAAGCTCGTGAATCTTTGGACACAGCAAAGATGGATCAGTTACATGCCACTAACTATTTGCATTGTAAAGACAATATTCAACAGCAGATTTTTTGTTTGCCAGAGGCATCCAAGCATTCTGATCCTTGTTCTTCTATTCTTAAGTCATCTGAGGAAAGCCCTGGGCCACTTCAGTTGCCTAAGAACTGTTTTGTAACGTCTTTGAAGAGTCCGGTGAAACAGGTAAATTGGGATCAAAATCAGAGAGGATTTATTTTGGATATATCACATTTTAAACCTGAAACAGTAAAGCAAAGGTCTCTGTCAGAAACAACCGTGCAACCAAAACCCATCTCCCAGTATAAAAACAGGACTATAGTGGCCCCATCAGCGTTCAGTGAAGGACAGTCTGGCCTAGCTGTTTTGAAAGAGCTGCTCCAGAAGAGGCAGCAGAAAGCTCAGAAAGCTCAGAATGCAAGTGTTACACAGGAGCCATTACCAGCTAAAACACAGCTGAGCAGGAGTATACCATGCCCTCTTGAACAGAATAAAGCAATCAAAAGGTCACGATCAATCACATCACCAAGAAAATCTCGTGCTCCCAGGAATACAAAACCTAAAGAAAAACCACCAAAACTTTCAAAAATGGAGTCTTTAAGCCAGCAGATCACTAGTCGCATTGATCACTCTGTATCTGACGACAGCCCCATTTTTTTTTCAGACCCTGGTTTTGAAAGCTGCTACTCGCTTGAAGACAGCTTGTCTCCAGACCACAATTACAACTTTGATATTAATACTATAGGGCAAACAGGATTTTGCAGTTTTTATTCTGCAAGCCAGTTTGTCCCAGCAGATCAAAATTTGCCCCAGAAATTCTTGAGTGATGCAGTTCAAGATCTTGGTTCTGGACAGACAACAGAAAGTGACTTTCTGTGTCATAATGACCAAAAATCAGAGGAAGAAAAGCAGCATTCTTCAAGCACAAATAAATGGATACGGTCTGGTTCCCTGAGCCCTGAGCTTTTTGAGAAAACCTCACTGGATAATAATGAGAACCACTGCCATAGCCAATGGAGGAAAAATGTTCATCCTTCAACTTCTAGATCTAGTTCTGTTGATACCTCTTGTACACAAGAGACTGAGGTCTGTTTAAATGAAAAATTCAAATTGAATAGAAATACAGTAAATAAAGAGAGATTTCTTAACCTTCCTCAGCCAACCAGCTCAGACTGGATTCAAAGCCACATTAGAAAAGAAACCACTTTTGAACCCTGTCAACCACTTGATTCAGTTAGTACCTCTTTTACATCCATATTGTCTTCTCCTGATGGCGAACTTATAGATGCAGCTTCTGAGGATTTAGAATTATATGTTTCGAGAAACAATGAGGCATTAACTCCAACTCCAGATAGTTCACCAAGATCAACCAGTTCCCCCTCACAATCGAAGAATGGAAGTTTTACACCTCGTACTGCTCACATTCTTAAGCCTCTCATGTCACCACCCAGTCGTGAAGAAATCATGGCAACTTTGCTGGATCATGATCTTGCAGAAACAGTTTATCAGGAACCATTTTGCAGCAATCCTTCAGATGCTCCAGAAAAGCCAAGGTACTATGTTAAATGCATTTCTGTCTACATATGCTTGTGATTATATTAAATTTAATTTATTCCTAGAAACAATTTTATGCTGTTATGTAGCACAGATGCATGAAAGATCCCATCTGATATGCATACATCTGAAGTTGAAAATTACTGTACTTCCTGTGCAAATAATCATTTTCGTTCATGACACTGTTTTTTTTATTGCTTGATATTGTAGTAAGTGCAAATCTGCCTGCTTGGTTTGTAAAAGAAAGATACTGCCCACAGATACTCCATAGTGAGAAAGCTAGTTAGCAGGACTCTGCTTGTATATCATCTTGAGCACTGCCTGCAACGCAGTTCAGAGCAAAACAATAATTCAAACTATTTTCTTCACAGGGAGATTGGAGGACGGCTTCTCACGGTGGAAACTAGACTTCCAAATGACCTACTTGAGTTTGAGGGGGACTTCTCATTAGAAGGTCTACGACTCTGGAAGACTGCATTTTCAGCAATGACAGAAAGTCCTAGACCAGGGTCTCCTCCTCGTTACGGTCACTCTACTGTTAATAAAAGAGAAAGTAATAGCCATAAAACTAGTGAAGACAAAAAAATAGTCATAATGCCATGCAAGTGTGCTCCAAGCCAACAGCAAGTTCAGATATGGCTTCATGCCAAAGAAGAGTATGAACATTTCAAGAAATTGCCTAAGAATCATCCTGCTGAGCTGGCAAAGACAGCTGAGAATTTCAGCTCTGCAGTATTGTCTGAAGAGAAATCTATAGAAGTAGTAAAAGCAGCTAAAGATTTAAATTTATCTAGCCTGGAAGATGAAAGACCTATTGTGCCTACAAAGAATTCTCCTGTTTCTGTAGCAGAAACTACAAAAACACAAACCAAGGAAACCTGTGATAAGTCTATAAGCACTATAGGAACTTCCATAAATACTAAAAATGACATAGACTCTAATAAAACTCCATCTGAAAGCAAGACACTTACTACTTCAACACTAGAACACGATAAGGAGGAGGAGGAGGAAGATTATTACGTCAGTTATAGTTCACCAGATTCTCCAGTACTTCCTCCTTGGCAGCAAGTAGCATCTCCAGATCCCAAGCAGTCTAATTTAGAAGAAACAGATTGGAAAAGTCAGGATATTATTTTGTCTTCTGTGGAAGGAAATGATGTAGTACCTGCTGGAAGTGCACAAAACTCTCCATCCACCCAAGAGGACGTTAGGACATCCTTTGACACATCTCCATTTCCAGTTAATGAAGAGCCTGGAAATTCCGAATCCATTTGCCTACATAGTACACCCATTGTGCAGAGAAAAAATCAAGATGGCGTACCTGAAGTTCTTGGTTTTACTCCTTTATCCACAGGTAAATCCATTAAGTGATTCTAATGATGCACAAAAAAAATTCTGAATATATTATATTTCTTTTGACATAATGAGAAAATAATTACATTTCCATAAAAATCTATTTAAAACTAGTTTTAGAAAGGAAGAGGCCTGTGCATTATTGTTGAAATAACTATTGAATTATGAAAAAAGTCTAGAAGCAGAACACCTTTTTGCTTCCCAATGGTTTTTAGTATTTGAACTCTGAAGTGCCGGTTAAAGACTTAAAAGTATAGCTTATTAGGGGGATTTTGAAATCTTGTTGGTTATGTTGCTTGTATTTTTCAGAACATGAGCTCAATGTAGAGTGTGAATAACATTGCAGTGTTCAAGTTGATAATCATGTGAGGTTTGGTAACTTACTGGCCTTGTACTATACGTTCCTGTATGTCCATAAATGCCAAATTGTAATAGTTATGCTTTGGATTGGATAGAGAATAAAGTTACTTTTGTTTATATATATATTTGTTTATAATGTTAACCAAATGCCTCTGGTTGCTTCTAGCATGTTATTTAATGTCTAGATAGTATTGAGGCTAAGCAGTTTTGCACTCATGTATATTTGCAGAACCAAAAGCCCAAAAACTGAGCCACAAGAGGGGAAATAATACTGATGGTCTTCGAAGAGTACTTCTAACCACACAAATGAAGGTAAATTAAAATTTTTATGTACAGGTGTATTTTTATTATGCCACACATACACATTTCCATTCTTGTTCTTCTGTGTTGTGTTTTTTCTTTTGCTGTTAAGATCTTGAAAATACATTTAAAATGTTAGGGTGCAGTTGCTGTAGAATCAGTGTACAGTCAAAGTTAGGATGAAGAAATCAGTTTAATTTGCGAGCAGGGGGGGAAGTTGGCTATTGAGAGTATGTTCTGTGTTTTAGGGTTGTGAGACACTAGTGAAACACCGAAGAGACACCATGTAAGGATGTTGTTTTGCTCTTTTAGTTACAACATCCTTTTTAAGTTGTATTATGATTTCCCTTTCACATCTATATATGTGTATGTGTGTATACACACACACAGAGATGTGTATATTTATGTGTCTGTGTGTGTATTAGTTTTCCGACAATGTTGTACACATTTTCTGAAAACGACGTAGGCAGTGAATAGCACTGGTATGCTGACAGAGTAGAAAGGGAACGGGTCGCATACAGTGATCAGACTCACATGTTTTCCCTAAACAGTGTTTCTGCTCCCCATGTTGGAAACAGAACGGTGCGCTAGGTGCATTACCAGAATGACCCAATAGTCTTTTCTTGTGTTCTCAACATACTGGTATTCGCCCATTTCATATGGGTACTTAAGTGTACCCTTAATTCAGTGCCTTAAAAAGTGGTGACTGAAACAGAGGGGGTTTATGAGTTGTTGCTCAAGAGAGAATAGAGTTTTGCTGGTTCTCCTGTCCGCGGGCTTCTAAGAAAGTCAGTGTGTGTGGGGTTTTGAGTTGGTTGGTTGGTTTTGGTTTTTTTTCAAGTATTTCAAACTGCCTCCTCCTTTATTATGAGGTTTCATTAAAATCATTCCTAAAAGGCAGAAAGATACAACTGTTGTTTCCCTGTTGAAAAATGACAAGAAGATAGTGAAAGCCTTTTTTTTTTTTTAGTAATTATAGTGTAATATTTGCATTTTCATTGATAAATTTGTATTTAATATTGCATATGAATATAGCAACCTGTAATTTTTTCAATATTATACTGTGCTTTTTTTTTTTTTCTCCCCTCCTCCCCAATAAGAATCAATTTGCTGCCCTTGGCGTTCCAAAGAAAGAGACTTCTCAGATTGAAGGACCATCTTTAAATAACACTTACGGGTTTAAAGTCAGTGTGGAAAACCTGCAGGAAGCAAAATCTTTACATGAGGTAATTTACTGTTACATGTTGTTTTATAAAATGATAGTTTATCAGACCAGTTTTATAATGGCAGAATTTAAAAATCTTTTTCTCCTAGGTCCCTGCCTGACTTAAAGCTGCAGACATCACACACTTATTAATTTTAAGTGGTTGCTCTACTAGTTTCAGCTTGTTCTCCAAGTGCCTTTATTTAATAGTATTGAACTAAATTTCACAGTATTTTTCTTGAGAAGGTGGTAGACCTTTCTTTAAAAAAGTAAAAATCAGGCAAAGATCAGAAGGAAGAAAAGTTGTATAAAAACATTACTGGAAAAACTTGTTGACCATAACTTTCATGGATAGCTTCCTTAAGAAACAAGGCATCTGGCATCATTCAGTCAGGCCCTCCCAGTATCTCTACATGTTACCTTCTCAACCTGTTGGCCAATTCCTCCCACATTTAACAAAATGGTACATGTCTCAAAGAGTGACTCTACGTATTACATGTAGATCCATGGTTGCTCTGGGAAGAGAGATCAAAATTGGTGCTGGAGAAAGGGGTGCAGTGTGGACGCAGTACTGCTGTGTTTGGTTGCTAACTGGCCAGCCAGCATGTATGTGCTCCCAGACAGTCACCACATCCGTGGCTTGGAATTAGCTGTTGACCAATTTACAGATGAGATGGGGAGATAGCAGTTTTCTGCGCTGAGTAGATGATGTAGGAGAAGCCACAAGAAACTGATGATTTTGCAGGAAATAGAGATAGAGTTTGATAGTAACATTTCATTTCAGTGATGGCTGTAGTGATGCAGGATGCAAATCTAGAGGAAATCAGGCTGCCCTTGGGGCAACTTAAACACTCATAAATATTTGTAACTTTTCCTTTGTAATCCCTTCACCTTTCCCATTAGTCCACATTATCAACTATATTATGCAAGATGACAGCAACAACATAGTGTTGAAACAGTATTAAATACTACAGTATTTATTGTAGTCAAAACTGTACGATATATAGGATTAGCATTTTCTTAATGCAAACCATTCTGCAAAAAGCTGTAGCAGCAGGATGCGGAAGTTCATTAATGCAAGTGAAGGGAAAGTTAGGTATTCTCCATGTCTTCCTGTAAGTGACTTAGCCTTCATGCTTGTTTGCACATCTTGGGTGAAGGAGGGAAAGGAAAATAAAGACCAACAGTGATTCTTTGTTCTTGATCAGTCTGGAAACTTAATTCAGCTCAATATGCAAAGCTGTTTGAAAACATTACAGGAATTTACAATTGTTGAAGTTGAACGTTTCTGTTTGTTTGTATTTTCTGCTTTTGGTAGAAGATAGTACTCAGAAGCAAACATTGAATTTTAATAATTGAGTATTAAAAATGTATTAAGTGATTAATCTTTTTTTTTTTTTTTAGGATAATGCTTTTTTGCAAAAAAGTGAGATCCAGAGATGCATGTTTAAGCACTTCTATTAATTTTCAGGTGTGACCTCTTAGTTACAATATAATATGTCCATATAAATATCTGCAATGCACTAATTTGCACTAATAATTTTCTCTTAAATTTTTTAATAGAGCTCCAAAATGTACTAATTTATTGTATTTATTTGTTGGTAGGTCCAACACCTTACCCTCATCAGTATGGAGTTACATGCTCGAACCAGACGAGATTTGGAACCAGACCCAGAGTTTGATCCAATCTGTGCTTTATTCTATTGCATCTCATCAGACACAACTCTGCCAAATACTGACAAAAAAGAAATCACTGGTGCTATAGTGATTGATAGAGACAGGACACTCTCAAGCCAAGGTTCCTATTTCTTTTTTCTTAACATATTTTACAAAAATGCTTATTTTGTAGTAATCAAACAGTAGCAAGCAAAATATAATCGAGTATCTATATTACTATTTAGCTCATTTAATTTTGTCTTGTTGACTGTTGGATGAATGGCCATATTAAACATAGAGAGAGTTTTCCTGCTTATATCTTCCAAAGAACTATTGCATGGGCTGTAAACCACAAATAACATAGACACATGCAAAATATCTATGTTTGCATACTTGTGGACAAGCTCCTGCAGTGTTCTAAAAGTATAAAGAGGAAAACCCGCCTTTAGTTTCCTACTCAAGTTGCTGGATAGCTACAAGTAGAAAATGTTAAAAGCAAGACAGTATGTTTTATATTTTACTTAAGGGTTATTTTTGTGGTTTTATCTGATCCTCTTAGGATCTAAACAGGGGCCCTTATTCTATTGTACCTTTTTGGCTTTGTTTAGACCAGTGATACTCAACCTGTGGCTCTAGAGCCGGATGTGGCTCTTCATGGCCCTACAGGCGGCTCTCGCAATGTAGGCGTCTGATCGGCGCTCCACTCTATCAGGCAGCGCGGGGAGCACTGAGCAAATGGACCAGCAGTGTGGGAGTCGCTGAAGTTCCCCCTCCCATAGGGGGAAAGAAAAGGAGCTGCTGGGATCCCCCCACAGGTAAGAGTAGAGATCACCTCCCACCCAGCAGCTGTGGGGCAGAACGGGGAAAAACTTGCCCTTTTGCCCCTTCCACCCCTCCACCCTACTCCTTCCTAGCAGCCAGAAGGGGTTGAAGACAGAACGCTGCTGGGAGAGAGGATTCTGATGTGTCATGTCGTGATGTATCAATATGTGATGATGTTGAGGCAGCATCATCACACATTGAAGTGTCATGATGGAAAAAAAAAAAATCACACTGTGGATACTTGATTTTTATGGTGCTCTACAACTCCATTTAATAAAGAAGTGGCTCTCCAGCTGTTAAAGGTTGAGTACCACTGGTTTAGGCTAGTAAAAATACAAAAAACAAAACAAAATGAACAAAAAAAAGTCCTCTTTCTTTCAGGGTGTCTTTGGCATTGTGAAAGTGTATTAAACCACAAAATACTGTCTAAAATTTAAGTGTGGACAAAAACCTACCAAAAATAAATTTAGCATTAAGGCAACAGCTCCTTCTTTTACCAGTTTATTTTTCAAAGTATTGTAGATATTATATCATGTTAAGCTAAGTTCTTATTATTCTCAGTGAAGTTTATTCTGGTATTATATGCTTGTTACTATCTTTAAAAAAATTATCTCCATTACCTTACTAACTGAGACTTCCCGCAGTATAGCCACTATGGCTCCCCAGGTATATGCCACTGATAAATTACCAAGAAGAAGTTCTCTGTAAAGAAGTCCAATAATATTTTGAAAAACCAAAAGTTCTGATCTATTTTTGTTAGTGAAATAAAATGATGTGTTTAAATGTTATTGTGACATTCCTTGCTTTTAATTGGTGTCTGCTGTCAATATTTTCTTGTTAGAACTTTTTGAGTTCCCTGTGGAGTGACTTGACATTGAGACACACCTTTTTTTTCCCTTTTTGTGTTATTATTGCTTTGTAAGTTACGGTACTCATTTTAACATTTATTTCTGAAAACGCACTTTTTTTAGTTCTCAAGAATGTGTCAAAGTAGAATGCCTTTTGAAAACTCCAGATTGTTGCCTTAATCAGAGATGCTACTATCTGTTGTATAGAGAAAATGAAAAGACAGAGTATTTGTTGCATATTACTAATTTAAAGAGGTTTTTTTATATGGAAGGCAAATGCTGAGTTCCTGCATGCATATGAATTTAGCTATTATTCACACATTATCAATGTAGACACTCTTAATGTGCACTAAGTGAGCAGTTGCTCGTGTTTTTCCATTTCTATTAGTAACTTAGCAGTGTTTTTTAAGAAGTATACTGAAAAAAGAGCTATGCTATGTTATGTAACATTTTCATGCTTCAAAGCATTTTGCACTACTCTAAGCTAGCAATTAAAATTGATATTTTGCATGAAAACACTGTGTGAGCTGTCATACGGTTCTTTAATAATTCTTATTCAAAAATAATTTTCTAATAGCTGGACTCTTGTACATGTAAAATGGTGAAATTTCTCTTGAATCACATTTATTTGTATCTGACAATTTGTGCTAGATGACTACTATGGTAGAATTTTACAAAGTGCAAAGAACAGACTTTTCTACCCAAGAGGAATAAAATAAGTCCATGGAATTAATTATGATAATAATTAGTGTTAAAAATAAAAAAAGGTTGTATTCCATACTTCTTTTCAGTTGTATGTTTTATTCTAAAGCAATATTGTTGACTGAAGTCATGGAATTCCTTCTAAATTGTAATGATTTTTTTACTTTATTTTCTAGGGAGCAGAGACCAAGCCCCCTTGCTTACAAGATCTGGAGTTACAGGACTAGAAGTCAGTTACGCTACTGATGAAAGAACTCTTTTCCAGGAAGTAGTGAATATTGTAAAAAGGTAGCATATCTGTACGTTCTGCTTTTATTTTTCAGGCTTGGTACAGCAGTTTTAGTTCCTTCAACCCTTGCCAGTCTCTCAAATACTGATTTTTGTTGTTGTTGTTTCCCTTGAAGGCTTATTTCTAGAGTGGACAAGCATGGTGGTCTTTCGAATAAAAATACTTTTTACTTTTCTTTTTCTCTGACAGCAAGAACATTCAGATCCTCTTAAGCAGCTGAGTTACAGTCTTGAAAATAATCAGCCATATAAGTAATCTTCTTTAATGTACAACCTTTCCTGTTAATCCCAAAATTCATTACACATCTCTCAAACTCTCAGAATAGTAGATATTAACAGTGCTGAGAGCTATAGAAAATGCCTCAGATGGGAAGAATTCTTCTAGGGACTTTAAGGCAAGGCAGAAAAAAAACCACATGGTACTTAAACTGCTATGGACAGATTAAAATAACCAGTAGTTGAAAAATCAGTTTCCTTCATTAGTTTTGTCTTCTCTGAATGGAAATCCCCTGCTCCATCAGACTTGGAAAACTGCTGGTTTTCCCCATCTCCACCAAGGCTGGGAAGTCTGTTTGGTAGCCCTCTCGGCTGGTGAGTAGGTGGAACCACAGATGTCTCTCCAGGTCCTACTGTCAGAGGTGCAAAGCTGTAAAATTGCAAGGAAAAATAAACAAATTTAAACTATGAGTCACCCTGCTGGAATAGAGGCACAAGAAAAAAATGTGTACTAGGCAGAGTACATTTGCAATTCTTTCTCTCTCCAACCAGAAAACTTCTGATGAGAAAGACAGTGACCAACCCCATGAAGCCAGAATACAAAAAGAGTTGCTGAATGCAACCAACACAGGGTGGGTCCTGACAGAGCAGCAGATCCCTGTTCAGAGAAGACAAAATTCAGGTAAGGAACATAATTTTATTTTTCTCTTTCTTGGAAATCTAGTGCTCCATCAAACTTAGGAAGATTACTGAGAATGAGAAGCTGCCAATAAGTGAAGAAATCTCCACCAGCTGTGTGGAAATTTAAAAGCTGTGTGGAAGTTTAAAAAGTGACAGTACATAAAGAGTATGGGAGAGAGAACTCAGCGGTTAGAATATATATTTATCACTGAAGAACAGAAGAAGCCTACATCTGTACATATTGAAGGCATTACGGAATGAAAAAAACCATGCAATTTTTGTAGTACTTCAAGATGGAATGTACCAATCACCAGGTTGCTGACTGAGAAATCTCTTCTTAAGAGATCTTCTCTTTCAACACTGTGCTAGCATGCCTTTTTGACGCAACAACTTTATCTTCAAAGATTGAGTTAGTTAACTTGTGTTCCTAGAAGATAAAAGATTTGATCTATTAATGGAGAGGCAGACTGCTGTCATCGTTTTAGTCTACTTCCCTCCCCCCTCTATGCAATATCGCCTAAGGAATCAGACTTCTGCTGAACTCTCAACGAATGTGTTTTTAAAACTTGGACTGCATCTAGATGGCTGCTCTTTTCTCCCTTTATTTTCTGTAGCCTAGGCAAAAGAGAATAAGAAATTTTACTGGAGTAAATGTTTCGTATTTCTTAAGCACAAAACAAATGTCTAGGCCCAGAGTAGCTTTAACTGAAGGAAAAAGTATGGTAAAACTACTTAATTAAAAAGTAGTGGACTGCAAAAATCTTCCTCAATAAGAAATGAACAAGCAAGCAGCTTTAATGAAAACTTTCAGCACCAGGAACTATTTTTTTTAAACAATCTACTGTTACTGGTTTTAGTGTTATTTTTTCCAGCACAAGCTAGGTACTCAAATTGTTCTGGTAGGTGCACTTAATAGTAGGTCTGATAGGTTAGAGAAAGAAAACAATCAGGACATGTTTAAGAAGCATTACCACTTGGTGTTCTTGGAGCAAAACTCAAAATCACCTTAATTTATCAGCAGAGAGCCATATCAGTATCTTATATACTGATGTATGTATGCATCAGGCTAGAGGATAGTAGGTTCTTGTGACCAAATAGCATGCCCAGCGTGACTGCAGCTTGCTTTTGGTTCATGTTCTTGGCCTCTTTGGCTGTTGGAGGGATGGGTGGAAGAGTGAAATTCCAGATTCCTGGCACAGTGAATGACAGAGCATCTATTCAATTGATAGATTAAATTGTCAATACTAGGAACAGACTTTATCAACTTGCTGGTGCACTGAACAGAGGGTACCTCAGCTCTGGGAGGAATTGTCTTGTGCACTCCAATTGAAGAATTCTTGTTCCCATTTCTAGTCATTCTCTTAGTAGTTGGCCTAATTCTTGCTCTTATTTCATATGTGTGAAATTGTGGAACATACTCATTTGTTTCAAGTTCAAGCCTTCTGTTTAGGCCTTTTGTTTCTATTCCATTCTGGTTATTGAAAATAAGAAATGGTTGATTCTGTCACTTCTTGTCAATAGATGTAAACTCCGGAAGAGCACAGTAGAGAATTCTTGACCACTGTCCTAGCACACAGATGAGGGAAAGGTGATTTCTGGGAGATGTATCACTTCCTGCAATACTCTTAGTTCATCAGTCTCTTCTTCCATCAGAGATCTGCAAGCATTTTGTATTTGAACAAATGACCCAGCATATCTAGGCAAGTAGTCTTTATAATGTGCTGGTTGATATTGAGGGACACAGATGCTGAAGCAGAGTGATAAATTAGTGAGGTTTTAATGCTTGCTGGTGTTTTACTCTTGGGCTGCACCGCTAGCATTTTGTCACTGAAGAGTGTTTCCCAAATCTAACTTTTTATAGCAGAGCTAAAGTTCCTCTGTTACATGTTCACTGAAGATGAGTATTGCTCCAGAAAGTTCACTGGAATTGATGAGCTGAAGTTGGATTCAGTTATACCTTCACTATGAAGCTGTTTAGCGTGTGCTAGATCTGAATGACCACAGTAAGATTAACACGTGTTTCCACCTAGACATCTGTTAATACCAGGTTAAATGTTCTTCTGCGAAATTAGTAAATGTTGTCTCTGATTAACTCAGGGTAGTTGGCAAATGAAAATAAGTCATCATGAGGTCTGTAGACCAGAAGAAGACCTGGTTGTTTCTCTGGAATTGTGATCTATGATTTTGTCTATGCTGAAGACTAGCAGATTTGTCCAAATATTGAGGGGAATAGGCACCTTTATTTCTGGGAAATTATTACTGAGTGTGATTCAGCTGTGAAATGCGAGTATTTATGAGTGTGAGTACCAAAATCTGTGTAGAGACAGCTAAAAGAAAGCATATTGTTGTAAAGGGAATTTGAGAATTCTCTTTAATTCTACAAGGTATTGAAATACTGCCCTGCTTGAGGGTTGAGAGGCAGGAAACAGTTTGAAAGGAAGAGCCATAGAGGTGAAATTGGAGAAGGCAGGGAAGAATGAACAGCATGGATTTGCAACAAAGAAAAGCATAATTAAAGTGGTTCTTGGTACCCTGACAACCATCCTGCAGTTTGAGAGGAAGCTTTACCTACATAGGTCCAGTTTTCCCTTCTTTGGTAAGCTGTCCTCTGGCTCTAAGCAAAAAAATAGGACTTCAGCTCAAAAATGGCATAAAGCAGCTGAGAAACAACCTCCTTCCCATCCTGCGCAGCCAGTGTGGATGATCTGCAAGCACAGAGAGCCAAGTTGTAGGCTCTTTAGAGTTGTCATAGGGGAAATAATTTTTTTTTTTTTCTTGAAACGAAGCCTGTACCTATATTGTTGTCCTAAAGGATTCTGTCACGCTGCCTGAACAGCCTTCTTGAATAGACCTTCTCTTTATCGTAAGGTGTCAGCTGCAATGAGTTGGGAGAAAAATTGGAAGATACTGTCTGCTTGAAAAAGTAAAACAGAACCACCTCTCTGTCTGAACCTAAAGGCAGCAAAAAGAATGAACACATTCAGTTAGTTCCATAAACCAGTCAGTACAAAACACAGGAAAGCTGGCTATTGGAGGAGGAGGAGGAGGAGGAAGGGAACACTACAAGAATATTTGTCTTGGAGATTTAAAAAACACGGGAAAACTAGAGATGTCCAAGCCTGATGGAGCAGTGGATTCCCATGAAAGAGAAATTAAATGTCTGGGCCTCTCCTACACTTTTAAGGCAAATTGTGCCACTCTTCTGTAAATGCAGATACTACCAGATAGCAGAAAAGGGCTGGTCCTGCAGGCGTGAGAGGAGCAGAATTTGGGGAATTCATGTGTGAGTGCACAGTCCCCATCTCTGTGACACACAGAGGATGTGGAAACAGGACAGGCTTGGAAAAAAGTAGTAGATTCACTGCTACTTGAGGCTCACCAGCCACCCACAGCTCTTTGTCCCCATGGAAGTAGTTTCTGATAAAAGTACAAAAACAGAGTTTATAAAGTTGCAAGATTTTTCTTAAAGATTTTAGGGATAAAACATTTGTAAATTAAGTAGTTGATAATACTTAAAGTTTAAATATTTTGTATAATGTTTTTCTTGTAAAGTATGATGCTAATCAATTTTTTGTATTGGATACAATGCATTATATTTGTTCTTCTGCAAATGCTCTAGCAACATTTTCTTTTTAAAATCGAGATGTGTTAATCTAACATTCTTTTCCCAGGCCAGTATCATCTTCTGTGGCGTTTTCCTGTAGAAATCCCTACTTAATGTCCTGTATCAACTTTATGGATTTTTATTGTCCAAAGCAAACTGGCAAAATGTTTTCAGAGATTTCAGTTATGTATTTGAGTCACCAAGTATTCTGCTGCCATGCACAATTACTGCTTTTGTCTGTATCATGGGTCTGGCCTAAATTTTTTTCCCCCTTTTTCTCTTAATTTTAGCTGGAAGAAAAATAGCAGTGAGGAAAACCAGACACATAATAGAGGGGAAGGCATAACTGGGGGCTTTAGTGTTCATTCACGAAATTGTCAAATGAGAAAGAGGAAAAGATGGCATAACAGCCCATATGACTTAGCTAGAAAGGAAAATAATCGCATTTCTTCTCTCTGCAGCATGTATGAGTTGAATGCTAATGGTGTCGTCTTTAAATCCTGCCAGTATAAATGCTGCTTTTCATCTTTGCAGAGATACTGGCAACAGCATGCAAAGCAGTATCAGTGCCCATCCTTTTAACAGAAGAGCACTATGTTGGCAGGCACACCTCTTATTCCTGTTGTGTTAGTCCTAGCCAGCAGCTTTCATATATCAGTATTACAACTTACTAGTTTCTTGCAGGTGTATAAGCTGGTCTCATTACAATTTATTTTAATAAAACAGCTTAAACTGATGATGAAGACCAGCTGGATAGTATACTGTAAAAGTTGTGAGAAGGGAGGATGAAAAATATAAAACTTGTCTTCTTAGCTCACAGCCTGTCGTCTTTGTGGTACCACATGAAAAGGGGAGAGAGAAAGTGAGACAGAGACAGACTTCAGTTGAGCTTACATCAGCTAAACCTTGGGTTTACCTGTTTGTTTTCCCATTTGGGATAATGTCTTCTTTTAGCTCCAGGCATCTCTTTTTTAACAGCAAAAAGAATACCACAGGGGGCCTCAACAAAATGACACACTGATCCATTGGTACAGCTGGTACATGGGATTGGGCTGCAGGAGGGGGCACTTCTGCTGTATGAATTGAGAAGGAGTTGATCAGCAAGGAAATAAGGAGGAGGAAACAGCAGTGCCTCGTGTTAGGTGCAAGAAATACGATAGGTCTGTTAAACCTGTTGCATAAGGTAGACCTTATGCATACTGCAGTGCAGGAGTTTGGGGTCCCAGGTGCTGTTCAGTAGAAAGGAGTTCTACTTGAATTTAATCTTACTTTGTTTTTTCCTTCAAAGATAACTCGGAGATACACTTAACCAAAACTTATTTTGATTGTGAAGTTAAGGAAATACCTACGCATCCATAAATTTGTTAATAGTAATTATAGTCCTTTGTGTATATACATTGCGAGTGCATACAGATATACATGCAAAATAAATGTATGTGTAACTTACTGCAGTATCTGAGCAATTCAATTGCTGGTAACGTGTTTATTGGGTTATATGCTTTCAGAAGGATACCACTTGGATCCAAGTTTTAAATATGGGAAACTGAGACTAAGAGACTGTGTTTACAGGGGATTTACAGTAGGGTTTGAATTCATCATTTACTAGCTACTCTACCTTGATTTTCCATGTAGATAGCTTTGTATGAATAATCTGACTGAAACTTAGATGTCTGTACTTCATTGTCAGTGTCTAAGTAGCTAGCCTCATCACCATGTACATTAAACAGAAAGAACAGAATCTCACTCTGCAAGAGGTGGCTGAAATATAAGGAATAGTTCACCCAAAGAGGCCTTTTGTCTTCAATGACCATAAAGAAACAAGCCTAGAAAACTTGAGATGCCAAAATTAGTTGAAACGAGGCCCTCTCCTTAATGAATGTGCAGTGGCTAGTTGGGAAGGAAAAGCAGAGTAAGTAATGCACTGTAAAGTAATACCCTGCGACTCAGTAATGTGCCATTACAGGCAATCCCTAATGGCCTGTACAAGCAAGACTGAGTTCAAAACTAGCACACTGATTTTTTTTTTTTTTTTTTTTTTGGGAGGGGTGGTAAATTTTCCAATCTACGTGTGAATTTACATAAAATTTTTTTAAAGTATGTAATACTTAACTTAGATACAATTTATATATGTAAGAAAATTCATGTATCTTAAAACATGATGAACTAAAGTGGTTTTATGTCTTATCCTATAAAACATCTTCCCATCTGAAGGACACTAGAGAAACAATTCTTGCGTTTATATACAGATGGTTTACAGAGGTCATTTTATTAGTTAGCTTAAAAGAATAGTAAGATTAACTCAAGAATTGATGAAATGTTGTATTCAGTTGCAATACGAATAGGAGTTATTTGCAGTTGTAATGTAATAGCCCACTAAAATTTGGTTAAGTAGGAAGTGAGAGAAGTAATGCACTACTTGAGCAAGGAAAAACCCAAAGCAACTGTCCTTCATCACAGGTGGTAGCTGCTAATGTAGTTATGGCAACTTGCTGCTTCTAAACAGTATGCTTGTTTCTGTTCAGAACAGGCTTAAAAGAGCAAGCAAATTCCTGGCATAATGAATACTGGTTTATGTACCACATAAGCAGTTCTTCACAAGTTACTCATTCATGTTTGCATCTATCATGGAACCCATCTGCATAATGTCTTGCCCTGCATAAAATCTACAAGTATTTTCCATTTTGAATTATGTGAAACCAGTTTTCAAATATGAACATAAATGACTACTTCCTTCATTTTAAATAATCAGTAATGTTTTGCAATATGCTAGGACCAGGATAGTGTTTCTGCAAGAATTAATGTGAAAATATGTTAATTTTTTTAACATTTATTCTATGACTGTATAAACCATTACATAATTCCTTTATATTTCAAAGCTTAGATGGAGCTATTCATAATTTTGGCGCCTCAATTGGCAATCATTGTATGTTGTGCGGACCAGCAAGTGGTCATAACTCTTTTTGACACTGATTCCACTGCTGGAAGGAACTGCAGGCTAGCTTCATTCGTTTGTCCATAAATTGTTCCAAGTAGCTTTGGGTTTGTACCACCGGTAGGATAGGCTTCCAAAATGACCGAATTTACTGCTTCCACTCCTGATGATAATTTTCTGTCTCCAAAAACAAAGAATCATTTATTTGACGTTAACAGCAGATAGCAAAATAACCCCCAAATGCAAAATGCTAGATCTTTTCCTTTCTCTAGATTGCTAGAAGTCAAAAACTTACTTTAGAATCTTCTGCTTTAGCCAAAAATGGTATCAAAACCATTCCTTCACAGGTAGAAGTAGGTGGTAAAAGAGATTTTTGCAACTTTTGCTGGCTGGTGCAAAAGCCCAAAGTGTAATAAAGAGATAGCTGTGGTGAGTAAGAAGATTCAAACACTTTTCCTTTTATTTTTTGCAAAAAGTTAGTGCTGTGCCAGAAGTGTGGAGAAGCTCTTTTCTGGAGCTATTCTCAGAGTAGTTAGTTATTTCAAAGTGAGTTGTCATCTGCCTTTGGCTGGGACGTACAAGCAAGGAAGACACTTTCACAATAAAGTCTGAAGCTTCGTTTGTAATATCTGTGATGCAGCTTTAACTTAGGATTCAGGGAAAGGGTATTCTCCTATATCCAACAGTCAAGAAATGTTGGCATTTTTTATGCGTTTAAGGATGCAAAAAGTACAGAGTTCTGTTCATAAGCCAAGACCTCTGCCCAGTTCTCCCATAAACTAAGGTCTACAAGCCTCCACCTTGTTTTGGCGTTGGACGTAGACTGTGGTGCAGGACCCTCAGCCTGTCGTCCGGTCCTCTGCCTCCTGACAGCTGTCCTTTTGTCATTCCGTTGTATTGAACTCAAAACCCCCTGACTGAACTGCACTGAAGGAAGCAGCTCTTCTTCCCCCATGAAGCTGCTTTTTTTTTTTTTTTCTTTTTTTCTATAAAAGTAACATAGCTGATATTACTTTGGCCAGTCTCTTTCTGCCCAGCCAAACAAAATAATTCTTTGGCCCTTCAGCAAGTCACCAGATCATAACTTCTGGTTTTAATAGTGCTTACTCAAAAGGTAGGGGATACAGACTCCTCCAAGCTAATTCCTACCTGTGCTTTGACTTTGAAGCCACCTTGTTTGTGTTTCTGTCTAGTCAACTCTTTTCTGAGCCTGATTGGAAGATGGACAGTGACTGTGTCAGAAAACAGTTCTGACTTTTCCTTTTGTCATACCTGAGCCATTCAAATTTTCCACCTAGCATGAGATACAGCATAAAATGAGTTTTTCTTGTGTATCTTATAGAAAGAAGGTTACCTTAAAGGAAGAGGTATGTAAATAGAGCTAGTAGATACAGTTGGATTTCTGCATGTTTCAGTTTTGACAGCTCTCAACTCCCAGTTGTAACTTTCTCAATAAAGAGTCACCATTTAGGACCAGAAGTGTCCTCTGATTATTACAAGCTACACTGCTGTACACATGACACATCATTATTTGCAAAACATTCAAGTAGCCTAGTAGCAAATTCTATTCAATTTCATAAAGGAAAATAGTACAACAAAGTTTGAGGACAGGACTATATTTCATTGCATATCTGTCTTGTGTGGGTAGCTAGGTTTCAGCTTATGCTCGATACAGCCTGATTCCATTGATAAAAACTGATTAGACCTAGATTTTTTTCTTTATTTGTAAAGATTGAAATAATAGAAGTATGTTAAAAAAAAAAAAGCCTTCTAAAAATTTTTTCAGGTGAATGCTATTGAAAATCCTAAAATATTGTCTATTTTAAATATTGTTTCCTAGTCCAGATGCCGCTTTCATAGAAACCCATTGTGGTTGCCTCTTTTTTTAAATCAACATGATTAGAATGTAATCCTGTTCATACTCTGTTCATGGAAAATATTTTCTTAAATAATATGAAGCTCATTCTCCTTTTTCCCCCCCTTCTCTAGATATGACCCAGACATTTTGTTAGGCTATGAAGTCCAGATGCATTCCTGGGGTTATCTCTTACAGAGGGCTGCTGCACTAAATGTTGATTTATGCCAGATGATTTCTCGTGTGCCAGGTAAGTTATTATATAGGATTTCAGTTCAGTTCCAATAGAAACAAGTTGAAGTCTATGAATAAATTAAAAAAAAATGCAGAGGATTTCTTCAGATGGACCTCTTTTTTTGTTGTTGCTGTTGTGTTGTTATAGGTATAATCACACACACACACAAAAAAAATTTTTTGAAATACCAATGAGATTCTGGTTTTCAGTGTTTTCTGAATTTTTAAATTCCTTGTGTATTCCACTTCTGGGTGTGTCCTGTATCCATGAACCTAGACTCATTTTCAGTAGTCGTGGGCGTTAAGTTTTCAGTTCTTGGAGGTGCTTTTGCAACCAAACTTTCTCTGGTTTCTCCTTGGCTTCAGTCATACGTATGTCATTCAGGGTACCTACTATAATCGTTATTTGTGGTTTATCTGGCTGGGATACGAGGACATAAAGATGCTTCTGAGCAGCACTCATATTGGTCAGCACCTCTGTAATAAAATCCTTACTTTCAATAGCCATTCTTGTATGGTGGGCAGATTTTACTGGTCCAAGTGCTGATGCTTTCCTCCAACATTCAGAAAAAGACCTGTTTGGGTTTTTTTCTTGAAAACCTGGGGAAAGTTTTGCAGGAGAGTGGTAAGTTTAGTGTCTAAACTTAGGCAATCAATAGAAGCTGTCATTCTGAAGAACGCAGTTAGTGAACAGCTAAATAAATGTGTTGCACCTGAGAAGAGTCAAGATGACTTTGTAAAATTAAAAACTGTCTCAAAAATTTGTTGTAGATCTTTGCAGTCATCAAGATGATGTGGATGAGGGAGATATGATTTTAAAAATCAAAACAATTGAAAAAGCTGCTTTTGTCTGGGCTCTTGCCAAAGATCTGTACAGAAGCTAAATAGCCATGAAATAAGAAGTGCTTTCCTGTGATTGTCCTATTAAAAACTTGATCCTGTTACCTTGTAATGGTTGAAAAAGTAAATTAAATATTAGGAATTATGGAGCAAGGAAAATATAAAACAATAAAATGTAAATGCAAAAATCTGTAGTGTGCTTGCACCTCAAATACTGTGGTTCTAGCCTCTTCATAACCTTTCCCCCATAAAGATGGATATAGGAGAACTGGTAAAGATGAGAAGGGTAATCCAAATGTGTCTAGTAATTTAGTAAGTTAGGATTCCAGAAGAGACAAAACTGGGTAAGGAAGGTAAAAGCCTATGAAATATTGAGGGATATAAAGGGAAATATGGATTGGTTGTTCATGGTCTTTTCCAGTGCGAGAACCAGAAATCATCAAATGAAGCTAGCAAATGGCAACTACAGAATAGGAGTTGGTTTTTCACCCCTGGGTTGTTGAGTTCCTTGCCACAAGGTAGTACAAATGGTTAAAGTGTATGTTGCTTTCAGAGGAGATAAATTCTTGGAAGAAAAAATCCATTGGGAGCTATTATATATGTGAAAATAATGTCTGGCCCAGGGAGCTGCAAATGGTTAGAAGCTGGGAGAGTTCTAGAGAGATTATCAATAGCTGCTTCCCCTGTTCCTGAAGCATCTGCTTTGGAGTACTTGATAGAACACGTTACTGTGCTCGTTGCATCTTTGGGCTTACCTAGCATAGCAATAGCATCTTTTATGTTGGCATCCTGTGTGCCTGGCCAAAAGAACATGATGTTTTAGAAGAGTTATGTTCACATACTCCTTCCTTGGGGTTTGAATATTTGTGCACTCTTTTGATGCCTTCAAAATCTTTTGATGCTTTTGATACCTGTGACCTGTTTAGAAAAGGTCTGAGTTATAGGGACCTCCCAGGGACAAGAAAACATAAGAACAAATTTGCATCTTCAGTTGAAAGTTGTTGGCAGGTGGACCTTGGTGAATTTTTAAATACTTAATATATGAAAACAGGAACACATGGCAGTTTAAATATGAATTGGCCATCAAAGGTCACAAGTTTTCTTCTTCAGCACAAAGGTCTCAATTTTGTTCTTCAGGAATAATAACTGATTGCATGAACCTTGTTATTAAATTCCCCTGATGGCTCAAATTGAGATGATACACTGGTTGCAAATAAGGCCTCTGGGTGCAGTCTTCAGAGGTATTGAAGGATGTTCAGAAAAACTCCTGACCCCTTGCACCTCAAGATTTGCAATGTCTTTGGTAAGAGGAATGGTAAGTCTTGCAGTCAAAGGTTTCTTAAACCTCCAAAGATCACAAAGGTTTACTCCTCTACTGTGGAAGTATGGCTGAACAGTCTCTTCAGTTTGGGACAGGTAACTAATGTGTCTCTGCTTTTGTTCTCAAAGGCTGAGACACAGCTCTCGTCTTGCAGAACAGCTATGTCTGTACTGTAGTTGATGCAGAATCAACAGTTACATCAGCAAAGCTCTTGACAGTACCCATCTTCATGACATAAGCTGTTGTTCAAGTTACTGGAATTGGGATACACATGAAGAGTTCCTCAAGGAAGAAAGGTTACTTATCTGGGAACTGTATGGTTCTTAATCGTGATGTCCCAATGTATTTTGCCGTATTCCTTCCCTACAACTATGACGTCCTACACAACATGAGTTCAGTTCTAGTGAAGGAAACCGGGGTTGTAGTCCTTAACATCTTTGGACATAAAGTTTGAGTGGGCATGCAGGACATAGACATGATTTCCACAGCACTGGTATTCGTAATACAGATGTTCTTGTGCCAGGTGATGGATGCACACCCAGAATTGGAATACATAACACTTAAAATGTTTCTAAGAACTAGTGTTATTGTAAGGTAAGTAATTATTCTTTTTTTGACTGAACTGCGGGACAAAGATAAGGAAATGTTCACACTGATGAGCTCCTCCCAAAAATGTCATGCCATAAGTGTGGGCTTGCATGCATGGCAATAAACGTACAAGTGTTGTGTTCTCTGTTGCTTTGTGGCCTCCTTGTCCATGGTTTTGACCCCATCTATGTTCCTCTTGCTTTTCCAACCCCTATGCTTCATATTTCCCTCCCTTCTTCACATGCTGTATTTTCAGAACAGGAAGTGCTCCTTCAAGCAGTATGCTCCTCTTTCCTCCTATTGAAATAAAGATGGAAGGTACTTTTCCTTCCCTTTCCTGTGATTTCAACCTAACAAAAAGAAAGCTGGACTTCTCTCTGGTTTTGCTTTATTGGCTGAGTCTGGTGCTGCCTCTGCCATTTACAAGTGAACTATTCATAAGTCATTAGGACGCACCACAAGAGAAGTGAGTACTGTGCCTGTGCGTAGTGGCATTTTTTGTGTGTGCACTGTGGCCTCCTGTTTCCTCCTTTGCATCACAGCTCAGTGTTAGGGAGTGGGTAACAGAGGATGAGGAGACTTCTCTCTATTTCATCTTATGCACTGGAAAGATAGGAAGAATGTCCACTTCTGCTCTTAACAACTTTGTTTCCAAAGACGCTGGCGTGGTTCTAGTGATAGTGATACATTCCCCACACCAGTTGTGGAGCGTGACAGGGTTTTGTAATTTTGCGATGCTCATCATAAGCAGAGTCCCTTGTTTGTCAGGGCAGTGGGTCTCTTTTGTGACCACATTATACTGTGTTGCCTGTCTTTACCAGCAAGACATGAAGCAAACTTAAGAAACATAGGGAATCTCCTAAACAAGTCGCGAGAGAACTAGGATGACACTGCGGAAGGTAGAGCAAACTGGTAGTTTCTGCTTCTAATAAAAAACAAAAATTGAGGACAAAAAAAAAAAAAAAAAAGTTCCTCACTTTCACAGGAGATCCAGCATGTGGAAATGAAGAAAAGCAGAAGAAAAAATAATGCTGCTTGTGGGGCTTTTTTCCCACCCAAGCGTGAAAAGAGAAACTGCTATTTTTCCTCCTTAAAAATCTGAAACAATAAGGAGGCTAAAAAGATGGTACGCATTTTGATAAAGTGTATGAAAGGTCTGCTAGATTTTGTCAAAGCTCTGTGATTCATTGATAAGGTCAGGAAATGACAAATAGGTTTTCTTAACCATATTTTGACTGATAGACACATTTGAAAGATCAACACATGAAGTTAGTCTGTATTATGTTGTTTCACAACAGTTCTGCAGAATATCGGGCAGTTTTTACTTCTGTCTTCAAGGGTGAATGTGCTTCATGGCTGGGGAACTAATTGCTAAGTTCTGATCATTATTGCAAAGCATTATGTATCCACACTTCTAAACACTCTGTCCAAAATGTTCTGCTTTTTATTAATAGGGTACTGTACAGGGTTATCTGATAAACGAGTAGTGGCAGAGTACACAACCAACAGCTGAAAAATGAGTATGGATTTAGAATTGTGGGAAAATTGCCTCAAAGTGCTTTCTCTTCCATTAAATTAATAAGAAGGAACAAGACTGGAGGATCAAATAATACAGTGTGTTTTCATATTGAATTTTAACTTGTGTTGTACATATGTAAACTCAGGAAAGAATACCAAAACCGTAGCCTTAGGTTGACTGAAAAAAAGACAGTTTCAAGAAAAGTATACCAAAAAGACTTCTCTTGTGTTGTAGTATTTCAAAGCATGAAAAACCCCAAGGATGGCAAAAGAGGGTATCTTTCCTGGACTGTAGTCCCCGCTGTCTTGCAGACAGATTCAGAGTGCTGCTTCTGCCTCTGCGTCTGTTCCTTCCTATTTCCTTCGCTCGCCGTTCCTGCTATCCAGAGCTCGTGTCTACTTGCTCCCACTGCGGTGGGTTTGCCTTTACTGTATGAAAAGGCACCGAGTTTTCTCTCCCATGACCTGGTTCCAACTGTGTGAGATCATTACAAGTAAAGCCTCGAGTTATAAGCTCTTTAGGGCAGAAATCAGTTTTATGTTGTGCACTAGTGCGCGTGCAGCTAGCTCTCGGGGAACATTCAGCATCGCTTAACCAATATATTCGCTGTGGAGAACATATTGGCACGGACACCATTTCAGTGAAATCGAAGTAAGAGTTATCTTCAGAGGGATGTGCAAGAGCAGAAAAACCTGGGGGAGTTTTATTTAGAGATTGTGTGGAAGACTGGTAAATAATCTCGTGCAATCAGTAACAGTCTTTGTGAATTCTTACTTTTCTAGAGAGCTCAAATTGGAAGAGGGATAGCTTGATCTGGTCTTGATGTCCTGTAACTTGTCTAAATATATTATCTTTCAATGTCTTTAGATGAAAAGAAAGAGAACAGATTTGCAGCTGAGCTGGATGAATATGGATCAGATACAATGAGTGAAATAAATATTGTTGGGCGAATTATCTTAAATATTTGGAGAATGATGAGAAATGAGGTAAAGTTTTTTAAAAGGTTAATGTATTTGACTTAGTGGGGTTTTTTAATTATTGTAGACTTTGTTGAAAATTTCATGTAATTTATGTAACTTTTTGTTCTTTATTTGTACACCTTTTCAAATACAGCAGTCTGCCACTTCGTGAGAATGGATTTTGCATATCACTAAAATGAAAAATACTGAAGCCCTTATCTTTCAGTAGTGTTTCTTAATGATATTCCTCTTCACTTCTTTGTGGGTTTTGAGAACAACTTACCTGTTTTAGCAATTTGTCTAGTATGGTGCTTTTACTAAATTCAATACTTGAACTTCTTTTACGGTGTCAGACTTACTCATTGTTTTGGTGTTTATGACCTTACATTTAATACTTAAATAGTTCAGTCTTTACAAGTCTTGTTCTGACCAAATTCAGACCTGATCTTTGTGATCTACTTAATTCTGCATATTCTTTTCAATTGATGAGGGATATTCTTTCCTGACTTGTAAATAGTAAGGGACTTGTAAGTATGAATGTTTACCTTTTTAGCAAAGAATACTAATAAAAAGTTAGTAAGCCTGGTTGTTACAGTTTTCAAAAAGTAGAGATTTCTTTGACTATGAAAGACATCATGCATGTTAACATATACTCTGTGTTTTTCTAGGTGAATCTAATGAATTACACTTTTGAAAACGTGGGCTTTCATGTTCTTCATCAACGTTTTCCTTTATTTACTTTCCGAGTTTTGTCTGATTGGTTTGATAATAAGGCAGATGTCTACAGGTAACGATCTATTAATCCATTTTGTTTGTTCTTTTTAAGGCCAGATTCTTAACATTGGATAGGTGTAAGCTAAAGTCAGCATAGGAAGAAATAACCAATTTAGCTCAGGTACTAGAACAGTCTATATGCAGCAGCATGAGCTTATTTACTCTGCTGTTCTGCTGTGTTCTGTTCTGTAGTTATACCCTCAATATTTCAGCTTTGTGTATTTTTCTGTTTACACAAAAAACAAAACAAATTTTCAGTTACAGTTTCAACATATCCAAATAGATGTACTATTTTGAAGTTCTGTGACATTTTTATTTTGTATATCCTATTAATCAGAAGGACTTCTAATGAACTGTGAGGTTTCTGGTGTACTTCACAGTGCATGTCAACGAAGCTAGGCTTAAAAATAGTACAAAATAGTGTGTGAGATGTTAAGACAGTAACTATAGCTGCTTAAAAATACCTTTATGTGACACGTATCACACTGGGCTTCGCTCTCCTTTGGAGTGATCTGGTATTGTACGATATGAACACTTCATAAAAATGACTACTGATCTGAACGTGATTTGTGACATACATATAACTTCTGTAAAAATTCAATACTTTTCAACTATGTGGAAACTTGGTTTTGTGCTGAAATTATAAATTTATGTTCAACTGAGATAGTAGGTATTCTTTTAATACAGAAGGGTGTTTCCACAAAAGTCCGCTTGGTTAAAAAAAAAACATTTAAACAGATGAAGAAACTCAAGTTTCTGTTTCAGTAATCCTTTAGGGCAGTAAGGACAAGAGGATATATTATGTCATTGAGAGATGCCTTAACAGTAGTTTGCTGTAACACATTCTGTGCATATCTTTAGAATACATAAGTGTACGTTTATGTGTGCCACATTTTTGAAAGAGCCATATGAAAATATCCTAGGGGAAATTTTATTTGCTAGTTTGTAACAAGTTATCATAAAAAATACATTTTTCTTAGTAGAAAGAGCAACACTTTCCTGATTGTTTATAATGAGGCATTCACTTTCACAGGTGGAAAATGGTTGATCATTATGTTAGCCGGGTCCGTGGGAATCTCCAGTTGTTAGACAAACTGGATTTGATTGACAGAACAAGTGAAATGGCGCGACTTTTTGGCATTCAGTTCTTACATGTATTAACAAGAGGCTCCCAGGTAAGATCTAGTTTTCCTTACACTTCACAAAAGCAAAATGGTCTTCACAAAACTTTTCAGTTTTTCAGTATCTTTTCAGTCAGTATATGTGTTTTTGTAATGTTACAAAAGACTGTTTTGCATAACATGAAATTGAAACGTAAAGAAAAGCAATTCAAAAGCAGTAGTAATAGATTGAATGGTTCATCTCGGAGATTAAAAATAGCTGTTAAAAATAGAGTGCCCCAAATAATCATGCCAGTGAGTCTCTTCTACAGACTTTGGGAGCACTAAGTTTTCCCTTTGAGCTGGTATTTTTCACACTTAGATGAGTGAAAATGAATGGTTTTTAAAACATTAAGAAATATAATTGAGCATGTTTTAGAAAGATGAGATGATTTTCTTGCAGGACAGACAAAGCTGCCTTGAACATGTTCGAAGTCACATTTCCTGTGAAGCAGACCTTTAGGTGATATTTGATGATAAGACAAGAAGGGTTCTGGCTTTATTAAGTACATGTGTCATGCAAGTTGCGTGTGGTCCTGTTATTTTGGTGCTGGCATCAGAGGGAAAGGGAGGGGGACAGAGTGAGATTTACGCTGCTCTTTCTTTGGGACCCCAGCAGGCGCAGTTACGCCAAGGGTTCTGGGTGACCAGGCTGTTCTCACGGCTTCACCCGAGCCCCGAACAGCACCTGAAACGAGAGGCAACTGCTCTTGCTCACGTCTGCGCTTCTGTTGTCGTCGTCTTTCCCACCATAATTCTTTCCTACCATCTTTCTGCTTTCTGTTCTAACAGACAAGTAGCTGAGCTGACCAGGATTGATTATTTTGCCAGCTCCTGTGGACAAAAAGACAACTTAAGAAATGATGTCCTAAACAGACCAGCATTGTCTTAAGCCAGAAATGGGAGTGTCTGAAGCTGCAGTTCCTTAACGATTCATCCCAATTTAAAAATGTTGCCACCTTTTTTCCTTTGGCTGCATTTGCCCATGTAATCTCTTGACCCAGTGCAGGTTCTTGTCAGTTTTGCTGGTACCAGCCCTATATTTTGGGGGGCAGGGACAACACTGTCAGTAGAACCATGGTGGCATTCGATAGGTATTTGCCGGTTTAGCTTCCTGATGTGGTTTACCACGTTATCAGAGAAGTACCGCTGTTGGAGCAAGGGAAGAGAAAAGCACAGTTAGGGCCGGGGAGGGTGGAACTGGCATACTGCCAGCAGAGATCGGCTTAAACTGTCTTGGTTGCAGCCCGCAAAGACTGTTCTGCCTGTCATTTTCTCAAATGGCTGTGAGTGGGAGTGAGCAACAGAAACATGCTGCATTTTCTATCCTGACTGTTCTTTTCTTTCTCCTTCTGTGCACGTATATTTTGTTTCCATTGAAACTTTCTAGATCACAAAAATGGCAGTTGCAACAATTCCCAGTCACCTCACATAATTTTTTTTTACTCAAAAGAATCACCACTACCTTTTATGAAGATATTTCTTTTCTCCTTAGCTGAAAAAGATATTAAAATGGAATAGTACTATGAACAGATTTCAGATATTTTAAGTTACTTTTTCTTTTATTTTATTAAGCTATCTTGAATATACCCTAGTAGACTAAACAAATCTAACAGGAGATGGTCATAGGCATACAGGTTATTAGTCAGATGGTTGAAGAACTTGCTAAAAACTAGGATAAAAAAAAAAAAAACAAAACCCAAAAAAACAACACTAGCTCTTGCCAGATCCAGTCCCTGACCACCTCATCACACATCTGAGCACTGGACACAAATTAGTGCGCAGTTAGTGCAAGGCAGCAGCAGCTTTTGCAGCAGCATAACTACGTTTTCAAACCTCAACCTGTTTGTAAGATGCCAGGCTCTTGTTAAAGCTGTTGGTTGTGTAAGTTCATTTATAATGTCACAGTTAAAGAAATTATACCTAACCCATTCAGTACAATGACTGAATGTGTAGTGTGTCAAGCAGAGGGTTTTTGAATAGTGATTTAGTTGCTTACAAAGCATAGGATCTTAGGATTATATAGGATTGTTCTGTGATATTTTTGGATTTTCAGTCCTTTGCCACCCGTGTATGTAATTTTCACCTGTTCTGTTTTTAATTGTGAGTGGACACTGAATACCTGGCTATTAGTGCTTTTAAGCCTTACCAAAGCATTGAATACTACGTAAATAAATAGGGCTGGTTTTTTCTCTTCTCACTGCCTCCATAGATGACATTTTGTGGTGTCTTGAACAAGGTGAAAGTTCTTAAACTTTTTGTTATTTTATGCTTCCTGTACTACTTGTGGCATCATCAGGGAGAAAGCATGATGCCCAGTGCAAAGCAGCAGACTTTTGAAATGGGCTGACTTAGATTCTTCCCTTGGTTCTCCTGCTGCCAAGTACATTCTAGTTACTCCTCATGGTCAAAAGCTCGGAGGCACAATTATCAACTTACACAACTTGCACGTCATTTCTCTGTTTTCCCAAATGTTGAAATAAAATTGCTGTGCAGATTCCTACAGAAAATGTTCGTCAACTGCGTATTACACTTTGTTTTCTTCAATGTTTGCAAATCTAATAAAAATATAGTTTAGCAAATGCTTGTTCACTGACTGTAGCATGGCCGTCCATGCAGCCTGTTGGATGTTTATTTTTTTAACCTGAGCTGGATGTTTATTTTTTCCATAGATAAAAATTAGAAGTACTTAGTTTTCAGTGACTAGGGCTAAACAATGAGGAAACACATGGAAAAGTTCCACTATATGTGATAGAAAATATACATTAAAAGTAAGAGTATGGCTCTTTATTTTGGAAAACTAGTTGTCTGTACTTTAAATTCAGGAAATGTAAGTGCGTATTTACACACTTTTAATACACCCATGTTTATTCTTTATTTTTTAAATGATAATGATTCTATCCAAACTGTTTTGCAGTATCGTGTGGAGTCTATGATGCTGCGCGTTGCAAAGCCAATGAATTATATTCCTGTGACACCCAGTGTCCAGCAGCGAGCTCAAATGAAAGCCCTGCAGTGTGTTCCCTTAATAATGGAGCCAGAATCCCGCTTCTACAGCAATGCTGTTCTTGTGTTAGATTTCCAGTCATTATATCCTTCCATTGTGATAGCATACAACTACTGTTTTTCAACCTGCCTGGGACATGTTGAAAACCTAGGAAAGTAAGTTGTTATTCTTTTCTCTCGAACTCTGATTCCATAGAGACTTTAGCATCTTTTCTAAGGTACTGAGAACCCTTGGTTGTCATTGGAAACAATGGGCATGTATGGATAGCACCATTTTCTGTTACACAGTAGAGATGATAAAGATCTACCCTGTGTGCATGTGTGTGTACACAGACAAACACATATAAATATACACATCAATATGTATTTTAAATTAAATACAGAATTAGACTCTGTTCTGTTTAAAAAAAAAATTAACTCTGTATGTGTACGTGTGTACACCTGTTCCATTATTATGGTGATGCTGGTTTTCAATATTGCTTCAGAATCAGTTAAAATGTTAGATAAATCCACTACCTATTTTCAAAACTGGACTAGTATTATTCTGCTGTATGTTAATAAATTGTTTTTCTCTTTTAACAGTTGTAGTTCACTCTGGTCTTAACTATTCAAAACGAAAAGATACAATGAGTTATTCTATGTAGCATCTCTTACTGAGCTTAACAGTAATTCTGTTATTTGGAAAAAAAATCTCATCACTCATTATAGTTACCTCTACAAAACAGTATTTGGAAGAATGGGAAAATGTATGCGATGATTGCTAGGTGTCATTATCAGGTTTTCAAGTTTTTGATTTGAAATTCTGATTTGCAAGACAAAAATATATGCAATGTGTTACTTGGTAAACATTTGTGGTTTCCATAGGGGATTACAGTATGAGTATGTGCCTCCACTAACTCAGCATTTGGAAATAATGCATTAATGCAGAACAGAATTGATAAATTACTCATTTATTGGAATTTAGCCATTTATGACTAATTTCTTCCTAGGGCCTTTTGCATGTAGCTAAGAAATTTTAAATTGTAGTATGTTTGTTTATACTTGAGATTATAATTGTGATTCTATCCTTGCTGGCATTATCAGCATTTTAATGTAAGTTGATGCTTTTGCTTGATCAGGCTGTAAATGAATGGTCTTCATATTTACTTTTTGTCTTTATCAGATATGATGCATTCAAATTTGGCTGTACATCCCTCAGAGTACCTCCTGACTTACTTTACCAGATCAGGCATGATATCACAGTGTCACCCAGTGGAGTAGCTTTTGTCAAGGTAATGGTGTTAGTGCTCTGTGACAGGCATTTTCAGTTCCCGTTGGCTGACTAGCTTATGATCAAATTGATACTGTAGTTTATATTGTGCTGCATTAAGAGCAGACAGAAGGGGGGAGGTTCAGTCGCTCATTTCCTAATGTTTTTTGGTATTTGTCAGTGTGCTGAACTTCTGGCAGTTCAGGAAATAAAATGTCACCTTTATGCTTTCATTTATACTGAAGGCTTATTTCATCTATAATTAAACTGTATTTTACTTGCGCAGTTTGGGGATCAAACAGTAATTATCTGTGTGTAACACTTCATTATTCTTTTGCCTGTATAGCAGAATGCTTTCCTAGAACAGGAGTCATGGTTCGGGAGATCTGACTTGCTTTCTATTGTTCTCATTTTATGTTTTGTGTACTGCTGGCTGATTTGTAATGAATTAATAAATATGGCCTGGAGCTCTTACAAGTAATTAGCCAATCACCAGCATATGTATATTTAATGTAGAACAAAAGCTTTAAGAAAAGAATATTTGCAGAATTTTTAAAAGATAATATTCCTTCAGCATTTAACATTTTTTTAAAATTAACAGTTAAATATTGAAGTCCTGTTTTAGTTAATAAGGTTATCCAAACATTGCATTAGCAGGGCTGATGAAAACAAAGAACCAAAAGCTATTTACCCTGCCCTTAAGAGCTTTGCCTGTATTCTAGGTTGCTTGTAATATTTGTGGGAAGAGCCAAACCATTGGAGCCTAGGGCATCTTGCTAATTAATTTGTCGTCTTAACAGTGATTATCTAACAGTTCTGGGTTTTGCTTTTACTCCAAACTGTTTAGGCTGGGCTGCTTAACGTAATTTTTTTCTTTGTTCCCTTTATGGCAGCCTTCAGTAAGAAAGGGTGTGCTGCCAAGAATGCTAGAAGAAATCTTGAAGACTAGGATAATGGTGAAACAGTCAATGAAGGCCTATAAGCATGACAAGGCTATAACTCGAATGCTTGAAGCTCGTCAGTTGGGTCTTAAATTTATAGCTAATTTTACATTTGGTTATACTGCTGCTAATTTTTCTGGAAGAATGCCATGTACTGAGGTAAGGGTTGCAGATAAAAATGCAGAAAAGCTGTGGAAAAGACACATTAATAAAGTATAATCAGATAACACAGTATTATTATATGAAACATTTAATCTAAATACCTTCATAAAAGCTGGTTTTATTTGTAGTACTGAAAATCAGCAACTTGAGACTTGTGATCCTTTTAAAAAAAAAATAAAAAGTCTTTATTTTTCTTCTTCCTATGAAAGAGCATTTGGAGTTGACATTTCTATAGAACTCTCTCCAAAGGTAGATTGGATTACAATTCTAATAGTGGAAATAAAATAAAACATTGTAACTGTTTCATAGTTTTCATAAAAGGAGGAATCAGCAGAATCCAAAAACCAGAGAAAATGATCCTAAGCAATCTTGTCTTGATTCTTACACTTCTAATATGCCAAAATAAGTTTAAACCAAATTTTCCTTTATTTTAATTCTTAATAATTTTTCATAGTTCTTCCTTTAATTCTTCCTATTTTGGGGTAATGTAAGGAACCTTTTTATTTAATATATGCATTTAAACCATTAAATAAAATACATTGTCTCAATATAGTATTTTTCATTAACAGATCAAGCAAGGTTAGACTGTGTTTACCAAGAGCTAGTATTGGGTTTAGCAGTAGAATAAAGATTTTCAATTTATCTTTAACTTTGCAGGTTGGCGATAGCATTGTCCACAAAGCTAGAGAAACATTGGAACGTGCTATAAAACTGGTGAATGATACAAAAAAATGGGGTGCTCACGTTGTGTATGGTGATACTGACAGGTAATTAATGGTCTGCTGCTTACGATGTTTTAAAGTCATAGTGGTTCTTCCTAGATACGGTTTTCTTCTGTCTCAGCAAGGGGAGGTTATGATACTGAAAGAGTACATGGACCCTCTTTAGGGTGTTGCTTACTGTCTTGCATAAAATGCAAAGTAAATAATATTTATTTTCTTGGAGTTTCTTTTTGGACTTTTAGAAAGTGCTTTGAGGGTTTCCTTTCTTTTGAAAATAATGTGGAACAGAAAGAGGGGAAAAAAATTCATATTTTTTCAGGTGTGAATCAACGTAAGTCCTGCTTATCAAATGAGTATTTTTGTGCCTCTTTCTGATGTCATTTTTATTTTGGAAACCAGAGTATTTATAATATAGTAGGCATTGCATGTTAATACTTAGAGGAAGGCACTATTTTAGGCTTCAGAAGTGGATACAATTCAGAAGCAGTCACCAGAGCATACAAAGATATGATTAGGCTGCCTGAAGTACATCATATAAATATCTCCCCTTTCTCAGTCAGTCTTTCATCTGAATAATAGCCATGCTCTAGGCATATAAATCTAGTGCTAGACTTGGATAGTTTTTCAGCCATGGGAAACAAAGCTTGTGGCTATCCTTCCTTAATAACTTGTGAATCCAATGACTATTTCAGCCAGATCTGATGAAAGACTTGAAATTTCAAAGATACTAAATTCATAGTAGCTTCACCAAAAAAAAAAAAAAAAAAAAAAAAAAAAAAGTTAGAGAAAGGAAGTAAAATCCTGTTGCTGCCCGTAACAGAAAAAAAGGGCGTACCCAGAGCTCTTTACATTTCTCTCAGGGGAACTCAGGTTTTGCAGTGCCCGGGAGCAGTCACGTTCCCTGACTCACCCGAGAGTCGCAGCGTTCATCGTGCCTTTGGCACTCCTGATCTCCCACTGAACACTGAAGTTTCTCAGGTTTTTGGCCTTTCTAGCGGAAGGACGGGAACAGAATTGATAGCAACATCCCTGCCTTGCCACCAGGAAACTATAGCTTATAAATTTCAGGAACTATGTTGAACAGATTTGTGCTTATTTTCTGCGTCTGATTCCTTGTAGCATGTTTGTACTCTTGAAAGGAGCCACGAAGGAGCAGTCTTTTAAGATTGGTCAAGAAATTGCTGAAGCTGTAACAGCAACAAATCCGAAACCTGTTAAACTGAAGTTTGAAAAGGTAAAAGGAAAATATTTTGCTTCAAGTGTGTTGGGTGAAAACATATAAGATTTTTATGGACCCTAACATAGCATAAGGATATACAACAGTCATGCTGTACTCTTTCTGTGGGTATATTGCAAGTTCCTTAATGCCTCAGGGACCTTGTCAGACAAGCGCTGCAGCGTGAACAACAAAAAGCAGTATTCCTTCTTTCACATCAGGTTGTGCTGCTAGCACCAGGCAATTTGAAATTTCTGTCTCATCAGTTTTTGGAAATGTCTCCCTCGGTTTTGTATTATATACATACAGTCAAACCAACGTGTGCAACTTGGTGAAGAAAATGTACACCATGCCTTGAATTGATTGCAGTGCATTAATTACAAACCTAATATTTATTCTTCAGCTAGACTTAGCACACTTCAGGATATGTCCATGTGATACATATATATATATATAAAATGAAAAATCTTAAAAATGCATTCAGTAGGCTTTTGGAAGAAGTATTAATGACAATAAGCCTTTTATAGAAGAGCAAGACAATGTGATACTAATTTTGGTGGAAGTTTATCATTGGAAAGTCAGTAGCAATCAGTTCAGATGCTCTAGATGTTTCTAAAGTACATACCTGACTCAACAGGTTCAATCCAAATTTGTAAGCAAATTGCCATTTTTCACAGAAAATACAATAGAAGAATATTAGCAAGAAAAGTCAGGATACCTGTGGAAGGCACAGCAACTTTTCCTCACTGACTAATGTACAGGGACCCTTCCCACTTCGAGGCAATTCTGTGTCATTAAGCTGAAGGAGTAATTAGCCAGAAAAAAATACTAGGTGCAAGGATATACTTGAGAAGATGTTCAAGTGCTTCACTTCAAGTGCCCTTATTCACCTGTGGGTCAAAGTATTGAGTACTCTCCTAGGGTGGCTTCCTAGCACAGGAGGAGGAAAATGCCTCAAAACTGGAGCATCTGTTGGAGAAGGGGGACACCGATGTGCAGGACCTTCTTCAGCCTGAGGCAATCTAAACTCACTGCTCCCTCTCCCATGAGAGCCACGAAGATGTGGTGTTATCTTAGTAATACTGGGAAGAAATTGTTCCCCATTCTTTCTTTTAAAACTGGTCAAGGAATACTGACAAAATCAAGAATTAAATAAGAGATTGGAGAAAACAAGCAAAAGAGACCATGACCCTAAAAAATCCATTCATGAGGAAACTGTTCTCCCAGCATAGGCATTTTAAAAGCATGTTTTTTCCCCAAATCAAGATACTAACTGATTTTAGGCACCTCATAATTAGATGAAGTTTGAAAATAGGAAGTTCCAAGCCACTAGTTTTCCTGGGAAAGTTTTCTTCTCTGATGTTTAAAATGAAGTTGTTGCCTTTTAAAGAAAGAGAGATAATACAGTTACATTCAAAATGCTGACAGGTGCGATCCAGAAAAGGGTACTAGAAACAAATTGTGCTGTGTGACACTTTTTATCTGAGTTTCAGGTTGCTTAGCCTTTACAGCTAGATGAAAAATAAACTGATTTAAGAATGGAACACCACTGAATCCCAACTTCCTCAGCCATTCTTTAACAGTCCTTTGATCTAGCTTATTGGTTTTAATGATTTTTACAAAAAACAACAACAAAGCAAAGTATTCCTTAGGAAACCCTCTATGTTCAGAGCCACCTTATATTCCCAACACATGCCAGATTGGGCTATCTTCTTTCTAAACTTTCCAGGTCTACTTGCCATGTGTCCTGCAAACTAAAAAGAGGTACGTGGGTTACATGTATGAAACACTGGAGCAGAAGGACCCAGTATTTGACGCAAAAGGCATAGAGACAGTCCGAAGGGACTCCTGTCCTGCTGTTTCCAAGGTAAAATACTCATGCATTTCTTCCTGAATGAAAATACAGTATTCTGTTATTTCATCATATATTTGTGCTTTCTCAGAGTTTCTGGTCCTTGTGAGTTGTCTGAGACTGTTTTTCTGGTATGAGCCATTTCAAAGATAAATTGAAGATCTTGCACAGCATTACAAGGACTTGCACTTTCATCTTTACTGTCTTTCAGCCCCTAAAAACCTCATAAAAAGCCCTCAGCCCCATGTAACTTCTCTAGAAGACCATTCTTGATCCATTTCACTTTAACTGGAAGTATTACTCCAAGACGAGTGAGGCACAGTGACGTGTCTGCTAAATAGCTCACTTAAATAAATCTAGTTTAGCTAAGAATTCATTTAAAATAAACTTCCTTGCCTGTTTATTTTAAGTTGTGCATTGGGGAGTTTAAAAAGAAAAGGCCCTTGTTCTTAATCAAGTCAAAACCAATTTATGCCAGTAAGGAAGGTTACCGCTTAGGAGGATTTACTTCCATTTTTCTTCTTAATCCCAATTCTTTTGTTTGCAGAGGTGGTCAGAAAGTCATGGCAAAATATTATAGATGATGGGGAAAAAAAACACCTTCTCTCATACTCTGGAAATCCTCTGTAATTGCCAAAACAGTCTTAGTGCCAGAGTACGGCTAATGTCATGAAAGACGTGTCAAGCTGAGGAAAAAGTTGTCCAGTGATGTGTTTATGAATGTCTTTGAGTGGAAGAGAATGCAACCTGTTGTCATATTAACATTCTAGTTCACAACCGATACTTTTTCTAAGCAGTGTATTAATATTTCCATATAATTTACTGAATTATCTGGCATTAATTATTTTTTAGTTAAACATACGTGTTTTTCTCACCTTTCTCCTTCGGTTGTAAAGATACTTGAGCGTTCTATCAAGCTGCTATTTGAAACACGGGACATAAGTCAGATCAAACAGTACGTTCAGAATCAATGCATGAAGTTACTGGAAGGAAAAGCCAGCATGCAAGACTTCATCTTTGCAAAAGAGTACAGAGGGAGCTCAGCTTACAGACCTGGATCCTGTGTACCAGCCCTGGAAATCACCAGGTTAATCTAATATCTAATCATAGATATTTTGTCTGTTGACCTTTGTACTGCCAAGTTATGGTTAGCAGCGAGAGGTCTCCTTCAGATATCGTTGCAGCAGTTGGCTCCGACTTTCTTCCATGTGTGAAGAGAGATCCCGCATCAGGTAGTCCTAGGAAGCCATTTCATAGTCCTGGACAGAGCTACACGTGTTTGAGAGTAAAGTCTGGTGTCAGGATGCTGTAACAGTGTGTTACTTATTTGGGTTTTGTACAACGGCTTGACACTATCCAAGATCGTCCATCACTCACAGATATTAGATATGTTAAAAATTGTAATAGTGATGTCTCTCAGTGCTGTGAAATAATTACCAGGCATAATCTTCTCTTTTCTTTTCTCTTTTCTTTTCTCTTTTCTTTTCTCTTTTCTTTTCTCTTTTCTTTTCTCTTTTCTCTTTTATTTTCTCTTTTCTCTTTTCTTTTCTCTTTTCTCTTTTCTTTTCTCTTTTCTTTTCTTTTTTTCTTTAAGTACCTTACTTAAAGTTAATCTTTCATCCTGTTGATATTGTTTATCAGTAACAGATAATGTGAGCTGGCACATTTTGCCACCTTGCTTAACATAAAAGGTCTTCAAATTAAGCCATGCGTTTTAAATAAAATACAATTCCAAGTCCTGGATTGATACCTGCTCAAATTGAATTGTCCTTTGCTTTCTGGGTACTTGAACTCTTTTTAGTACCCTGGTTGGTCTTTATTAAATTATTTCTTTAAGGAAGGGGTAGCTATAAAGCAACCTGCACGGAAATCCAAGTGACCTGAAATGGAACATATCTTTAGGGCTCATGTTCCAAGTTCTAAAATTTGGGTCTGACCATGAGACAAATTAAAAATGAAACAATTTGGTCCTGTGCTTTATAATAGACACTAACTTCAGTCACCTGGAGAGCTACTAATACCAGATGGGGAAGCTTCCAAGCAAGTGAAATAACTATGAATTGTCTCTGGATGCATTATAAAGGCTGTTTTTAAACAGGAGAATGCTTGCCTATGATCGTCGCTCGGAACCACGAGTCGGGGAGCGAGTGCCCTATGTCATTGTTTACGGTATGCCCGGACTGCCCCTGATACAGCTGGTGAGGCGGCCCGTTGAAGTCCTGCAGGATCCCAACCTGAGGCTGAACGCTATGTACTACATCACCAAACAAATTCTGCCACCGCTGGCTAGGGTGTTCTCGCTTATTGGCATAGACGTCTTCAGCTGGTACCATGAGTTGCCACGGGTGAGTGTTCAAAAACAGATTACAAATGCAGTGCGTTTATACAGTGTTTGGTTTTATTGTGACTTTTAATGGAGTGAGGTTTATATGAGGCAACAGCAAAGGTTATTTTACAAGGCAGTGTTTGATGCCCAAACAGACAGACCTGATTCTTAGATCTTCTTTGTGGTTTTTTTCAATTAGTAAATCAGTTTTTTCAGCCAGCCCTTCTGTGCAGGGTTGAACGCACCATCATCTTCTGTTTCCTGACCCCTTCCATAGTTTAAAAGAATATTTTGCTGTAACTGTATATTTTTAGCAGTACTTGTATATGTGTCTGTTTGGCTGTAACACCTTTTAAATCTCTCTATAGTAGATGTTGGAACTCCTGTTTCTTCAAGATGTTCTGAAGATCTTTCCTCTTTATAAAAAAAGGCAGTAGTGCCCCAGCAGCAGGAACGCTTTTTTAAAAATCTGCATCACCAGAAATTTTAAACTAATTGTATCCAAAACTGACTTTCCTAAAAGTTAAATCATTGAGATGCAGGAAGAGAAGTGTTAGGTAGCTGAATTTTAGTATGTCATTTCCCCGACAAAAAGGGATGGTGAAAGACAGTGTCTCTCTGTAGTTTGGTTACTCTGCTTAGTGTGGACCTCAGCAGTATAGTAGTACATCATGTTTCCCACTACAGACTTTTAATATAGCCCTGAGTGACTTCAGTTCTGCTTCTTTCCCGTACCTTTCCGATGGCACCGTGACACCCACCTTAGTATCTCCAACAAGCTGCTCTAAAGAGGCAAGAGGAGCCAGGCCAGGGAGCAGAGCAGCCGGTGTTTGAGGCAGGAGAGCGGAGGGTAGCACACAGCGTACGCCACGCAGCACCAGGAGCAAGCGCAGAGAACGAACTTCCCTGGTGGAGCTTTGCCTGGGGAAATCGGAGCCTGAGCTCGAGCCACGGAGCAAAGGTCGGCGTCGGCTCTGTGAGCGGGACTGCAGCGGCACCGGAGCTCGAGGGGAGGCAGGGTCTGGAAGGCAGCCGCTGGGGCGCGAAGCGGATCAGCATCTGCAGAGGAACAACTGCAGGAGGCAGAGTTTGAGATGAGATCAGGAATTTAGCATGTGACTGAGGATTCCTTTGGTTACTCTTGCTCTTTTCTGGCGAGATTCCCTGTGAAACAGGTGTGGGTGGGCTCTGCTCAGTGTGTCGCTTCAGGGCAAGTGCTACGCTCTTCGGAGTGACGCAGTCCAAGTTGGTAATCTGTGTATGAAGCCGTGCCCTGCAGGCCGTGTTGCACTTCCATACTCCTTTTTAAAAAAATAGGCTATGTAATCTAGGAATAAGGCGAGCTGCTCTCTTGAAAGTTCATTACCTCTTAATTACTTTTTTTAACAGATTCAAAAAGCTGCCTCGACTGCCCGCAGTGAGCTAGAAGGACGCAAAGGCACAATCTCCCAGTACTTCACGACCTTACACTGTCCCGTGTGTGATGAACTGACCCAGTATGGGATCTGCAATAAGTGCAGAAGCCAGCCACAGCATGTGGCAGTGATTCTCAACCAAGAAATCCGAGAGTTGGAGCGTAAGCAAGAACAGCTGGTCAAGGTATGATTAAAGCATTGTCAGATGTCTGTCGGCCAAAGACAGGGGCTGAAATTTCAAGCAGAGCGTTACTGAAGGCCCCCAGCAGAAATGAGAAGTATGGTCTGGGTGTTAAACGTGCTATGGCTTGCTTGCTTTTCCCATTGCTGTTGAAGGCAGCACAGCAGCCGTTACTCTCCTTAGCTTTGCATAAAACCGAGGGGGAATCGGAACAGAAGACGCTTTTCTCCTTTTCTTCTTTAAGAGTAGTGGTTTGTAGGGGCCTTTTTATAATGACAGTGATGGAGAGTTGTAAAAGTATGAAAGATTCACCTTTTTTGCGTTACAATAACTGACGGTGTTCAAGTAACAAAAACGTTTGTCCCAGAAAATTTATTTATTTATGTGTATAACATGGATGTTTGGGGTTTTTTTAGCTTGGGGTTTTCTTGTTACCTTTCCTCTCCATAGGAATTTTCCAAGCTGTTTTTTTCCCCTCGAGCTAGAAGTCAATTAAGAGGGTAGCTGACTGTGCTCGTGAATATATTACAGCAAAGCACAATGCCTCCCCTTGCAGAAACATATCCATATCCTCACCTAATTTTTGTACTGTTGTACTTTATAATTAATAAATATTTTTGTTTAAATTTATTTTTAGCACTACCACGTGAACCATTTTAAAGACTTGTCTGAATTACAGGGATATAAATGTTAGTGTAGTCTAGGCATTGATTTGATAGGTTCCCATGGAGCTCTCGCTAGAAAACCATTAAAATTCACTGTTCATAAATATTGCATTACTAAGGTGTGGCCTTCTATTTCTTGCTGCATTTTGTAATATTTGCTCCAATCTGCATTGTAAATGGTAGTAAAGGAAGGTGATGCATGTTCTGCAGTTTTCCTGTACTACTCTGAACCTTTTACATTGCTTTTGTTCTGGAATAAATCAGAACGTGGCAGACTGGTGCAGCCCCACGGAAGGATCAGTGGGTTTGATCAGAACATGCCCTTGTCCCTGCAACACGCAGCAGGTCGGCAAGGCCTGGGAGCCCCTCCACTGAGGGACTCAACCTCTCTTAAGAGCAGCCGGCTTATTTTAATACGAAGAAGTGCATATCCTTCACAGCTCAAATTCTTGGCCCTCATAGATTATGAACATGCCAGAGCCAGCAGAAAACTGATACAACACTGAAGCGTACATTATTTTAAAACGCACTTAAAAATGACATGCCATAGATTAAGGCCATGGACGTCTCCCCTCTACACAAACCGAACTTAGAAAGTGTCTCGAGTACCGTTTAGTTTGGTCCCTTGCGTTCAAACCAGCCGCAGTCCCTCTCAAAAGAACTCTTGTAGGCTTATTTCTGAGGTTCTTCTAGTGGGTACAAACCCGGAACGAACCGTTTAAATCCTGTTCCTTTCAGTCACGGTTGCAGGTCAGAGGACTGGTGTCCTCTGAGGTGCCGCATGTGGGACATGGCCGAGAGGGACTGCTCCTCTCCAGCTCTTGCCAGTTGGAGTTCCTGGTCCGCAGGGATTCATTCCATGCTGATACAGGTCTGGCTGAGAGGGTCGCTGGTGCCCAGATAATTTTAACATGGAAAGAAGGAAAAGAACTGATGCTAAAAGCAAAGGATATGATTCTGATTTGTTGTTCAAACTATGCAAACCGTAGGATAATATTGTGTAACATTTGGATATTACAAAACACAGGGGTGGTTGGAAGCAAATTTTTTGACTTTTTGGAAAAAATGTTGAAGGTGGCAGATACTGGAAAGGATTAAAAATAAAATAGCAAAGCAGGGGCCTTTATCTACCTTTGGAGAATCTGTGCCTGCTGCTATTTTATTCCACCAGACGTCTCATGTTACAAGGACTTCCAAGCAGCATTATCGACGTTAACGAGTAGTTCCATGAATGAGGAGAGCAGTGGAACCTGCGTGCCCTGTGTGTTTGTCTTGGGATTGATGAACTCTGACTTGGGAAGTAAAACTCTAATTGAAGCTTATCTTGAAACAGGAGTAGTTTATTAAGTCCCTTTCCTGTGTAGAGAACAACTGCAGAGTAACAGTTTTGTCTTTTTTCACTAGGAAACTTTTACACAGGGTAAGTTTATCATGAATATAACGCACTGCCCCACTTAAATCCGCTCAACTTACTGACCTTATTTTTCCAAGTGCCACCACTTACAAGTAGACCTGAAATTAGCAGGATTGAAACGCGAGCTGTGCAGTCACGCTGTTGATCTCCGCCGGGTTCGGGGAGCTGGGCAGGCACCAGCAGCAGGGGCAGCCTGGCAGCGGCCGAGACCGGAGCTGCCCTGGACCCCTCCGCGGTGGGGAAAAGCTTGGTGGTGGTTGGGCTGCGCCTGTTCTGCCGAGAGAATGTTGAGGCCTCGGTAGTCCCAAGGGATTTGTGCCTTGCTTGTGTTGAGATTGAAATAATCGGGTTTGCTTTTTTACTTGTCATCTAGATATGCAAGAACTGTACAGGCTGCTTTGATCGGCAGATCCAGTGTGTCTCCCTCAACTGTCCAGTACTTTTCAAGCTCTCCAGAGTAAGCAGAGAACTGTCAAAGGCACCGTATCTTCGCCAGCTACTTGACCAGTTTTAAACGAGATGTGTTACAGGATTCCAGGTGCTATTTTTTTTTTTTTCTTCAGTGTTTACCACACTAAGACTATTGTGCATGGTGCTTTTTTCAATTCTCATCTAGTCCAGGATTTCCATTTTAACTGTTGGGTTTATTATCTGAAGAATAATGAACACTTATCCTAACTAAATTAAAAGAAAACAAAAAACAAACAAAAAAAACCAACCAAACAACAACAACCATTTGTTGATCTATGAATAGCTCACTTTTTAAGATGTACAAATTTCTTCTTTCTCTCATGTTTCTAACATACTGTTTTATAATGCTGATGTTGAAATAGCTATGTGTAACATCTTGTAAATCCATTTCAAAGTAGAAGTCAAGTTTACTTCCTGGAGGAAGGAGCACTGAAAACCTCTTGAAATGATAAAACCATTAGTGTGTGTTCTTGAACTGTCAGTATCAAGACGTGTTACTTATATATTATCCATTCACTTTATAATTTTGTCTGCGAAATATTTTGTAAATACACTTTTTTACTTTTCAAACAACTGAGTAAAATAATGTGCAATGACTTTTATACAGATAATTTTAAAGTTGGTTGGTATATCTCCTCCTAAGTTTTGCTTGATTCCAAGTAGATTGTTATTTTGATCAGACTGTGCAAACAGTAGTATCATGTGTAGCATTTTGAAACATTATTTTCTAAAAATTGCTGTCTTGCTTTAGCTATTAATGGGGCATTGTGAGGAACTGTGCAAAGACATTTTTGTTACAAACCTGTGGGACTGTTGCAATACTTTAAATATAAAATTTTATTCCATTTTTGCTTGTTTTGTATAGACATTTCTATTGCTTCTAAATATGCTTAAAATATTTTCTTTCCTTATGTACTGTACAGTTAAATCTTATTTGCCACCATCTTGACAAAATGTGTATTTAGAATATTTGTATAACTGTATAAAATGGAAAAGGAATTATGTGGTCAGTGCATTGTTTTCTAAACTGGAAATCATTTTGTTTTAGAAGTTAATAATGGAAACCATATTAAAGTTGAATAAAACGATATGGTAAAAATTGCATGCTTTTTTTACATTTACCCTCCATTGCAGACACGTTTGTTTCCCTCCTTTGGCACACAACTAGTAATGTAATGTAAACAAGACTGCTCAAGTAAGAGTTAAGAAGCCACAGCGCAGTTTCCACCTTAAGCTTTGGGATCTCAACCCTCAGTATCAGCTCCTAAAGGCCTTCCCCAAACCAGAAAAGAAACACTTCCAGTTTCCCATTAGTCAAAACAGGAGTGAGTTTTAAATTTAGAAGTCCAGGGTAGCTTTGAAAAATAGAACAAAACTTTATTTACATCAAGGAACCTGAGTGCCTTCTCCAGTTAAGAATTTATTACATTCAAGATACAAGTCAGTCTATTAAATTTCACATTATACGGTACAATGTAAACCCACACCAAGCAGAATAAAAACTATTAAATATATAATAGAACACCCACAGATTGCAATGCGCTTTTATGCAAAGTAACTAAAAAAAAAAAAACAACCATCAAGGCACAAAACTTTCCCAACTCTTGCATTCTAGCACTGGTCATGTACAGAATAAAAGTGCAAATGCCAGGACTAACAATGCATTAGTGCTTGCAGTACAATCCAAGCAGGGATAAATAAAAATATTAAATGACATTTAACTGCAAGAGGTTACCTTTAACAGTGGAGTAAAGGGGCAAGTGCTTATCTTCAACTCAATCCTGGCTTTATGGACAAAAATATGATTCTTAATAAATTCAGATACCTAATCTAATCCATAGACCATGGGTTCTAGTCCTCAACATCAAGATGGCTTTTCTAGCGTAAGCAAGACAATGGTAAAGTAATACAGTCTGCTTCAAGTAATTTCAGCCCATAACATGTCTAAGTTTAAGCTTTCTGGAGGATCTGTAACTTAAAAGGCACTGTAAATAGATCCTCCCTCTAACTGTATGCCAGGAAGCAATTATTTACTTTGGAAGAAAATTCAAACCTGTGAAAACTAACATTCATTGTCTAAAAACAAGCCTTGAGGAACACCAAAATCCAAGAACTATGGAAGCTGCTGTCTAGAACTGCTGTGAGCTGGGCTCATTGTGGAAATGTCCTAGATCTGTTTTAATCTTACACTGCTTTAAACATTTCATTCTCATTAAAGGGCAGCCCCTGCTGTTAAAAACATGCTTTAGGGGATAAGGAGAACGAGCTCTGTAAGTACATTCCATGTCAAGTTTGAGGCCAGAACTAAGACATTGAAAGCTCATAAATGCTCGCTGAGATGACCCAAACTTAGACACCACCCAGACAAAGGCCTGCACGTATCCACCAGACATGATTCTCCACAGTACCGCTCAAGATGACTACGGGAGTTCCGCTCTGTCTTCCTGCCACTGGTCTTTGGATCCGTTACCTTCTGAAAAAGGCTGCTCTTACCTTGGCATTCCAGGCTCTTGCTGCATTCCTACTACTCAGGCCTCCTGTGTTAAAGGGGAAAATGGTGATGAATTCAAGTGACTCATGCAGGAATAATTAATACAGCCAGTAAAAAAAAAAAAAAAAAAATCTTTGTTTTGCACAGTATTTTTACATTTGTTGGGAAGACAGTCAGACAGTAACACAAATAACTGTACATCTAAACAATAAGTAGATAAAGTTCAAAGAGCACATTTCCCAATGTGGCTTTAGTTGCATTTTCTGGTTTTTAGTACTTGATCATGCAAGACATGGTAGCTATCCCTGAGAACAATCTTACTTGGAGGACATTCCAATTTGGAATTTCATTCCAAAAATTAGCATATGAATTGGGGATTATTTAAAATCTTCCTGGTTGCCAGGTGGGTTTCTTAAACTAATTCTCTTCTGGCAACATGATCTCAGGAATGGGGAAACTTTTTCTACATCGCGGTCAGTCCAGGTAAAGCCTATGGACTGCGGTTATAGCGGGGAGCTGCCGCAGAACCACAGCCGTAGCTGTTGTTGTTGTTTGTCCTGCACCAAACCTGTGACCTCCCCGGGGCAGGGGGGCAGGAACTCCTGCGAAAGCAGAGCAGAAGCGGTTATCGCTGCCCCCCACCCCACCATCCACCAGCAGGATTTGTCCTGACCAGCAGAGACCAGCCCTTGCTTTCTACACACGCACGGAGCAGTTACTGTAGTGCGCGGGAGGGAAAAGGGGAACAGGGAACCGCAGAAACGCAGGATTGATCTGCGCTCCTTGGAGTGGCCACCTCTGCCACACCACCTCCTCTGCTTCCACACGAAACTAACTGAACCCACAAGGCCCTACAGCCTCACTGCTCCCGAACAAGTGCTGTCACGTGCACCTAGGGCAGGATTTGGCCTGATGATCCTTAAAAGCATTTACCGTTACTTCAAGCGAAGAAGAGAACCCTTGTGTAGCAAGTAAAACAAGGCCGTATATTTTAAAGTGCAGGTTCATGCATTGCACTGGAAAAGATGCCACAGAAGTGCATGTACAGACCTAAGGGAAAAAAAAAAAAAGAAAAAAAAAAAAAGGAATCGGGCAAAAACACAACAGCATTTAAGTGCCAACCGCCAGGGGAGAGGGAGGCCCTTCAGCATGGCAAGACACAAAACGTATGCGTTTCACTACAGGCTAACTCCTGCTTCTTACTCCACTTCTCAGAAGAAAGGAAAAAGCCAAGAGATTCCAGGCTAGAATTGAGGTTGCACACTCAAAGGACAAGAGAGGGAACAAAACCAGACCTGAAAATACACTGAACATCTAAGGTTCTGTGCTATGTTACATCTAGAGCTCTTGCATTGGTAAATTAAACTTCTTAGCAAGAAAAATACTAATAAAAGTGCAAAGTAAAAAAACCCAAACACGAACACATTCTGATCACGCAGCCTTAAAAAAAAAAAAACAAAATTTAACCTACAAATTCAGAGTTTCAAGTAGACAAATTGCAAGACTACTGCTTCAGAGTCAGATTTTGCCATTAGCTGCTGCATTTTTGGCTCTTACTGGGGAGGGCTCGCGGGCATGACAGGTCCTTCCCAGGACTTGCTGCTTCGCAGTAATCAACCTACAACGACAAACCACTCCCGCTCCAATAGGAAGCGTCTGCCCCTAAGTCATCACCCAAAGAAACAAAACCCAAATGGCACCAATGCAACTGGGGGGGCACGCGATCGATCGTACAGTACAACCTGAAAGGGCTGTCTCGTCTACAGTTCCCTCTCTCGTTTTCAAATTTTCATTTTAACGCATCGCTATGTTCAAGCCTTGGCACAGGAAGGCAGAAGGCTTGTTACAACCTTAATTTAAACAACTGGCTTAAAATATCACAGCTCTATGTCAATACCACATATTAAGTAATCTGTTTACATATAATTTTATCATCTTCATACATTTCTTGATTTCAGTGGTAATGCAGTAATTAAAATCACAAGTACAATCACAAGTACTTTAGACTGTTTAGATTTGTCACCACTGTTTAACTAGTAAATCAGAGCTAAGCATTATACCAGATTAATATGACCCATTTTGTCCCCCTTCCCATACACCGCTTATAAATGACCCAAAGGCATGGTTCCACCCCTAAAAATGAATTTTTAATTTTTTTCTCATCTTAGTGATAGAACCAGGAAATTATATAGTTTGCCAATAGGTTATCCAATTTACCGCCGCTGGGCGCCACCTGAAATTTGACTTCATTTCCTGGTTTACGTCACTCACAAACTTTCAATGCAGTAGAAACATTCCTCTTTCACAAGGTAAGGAAGTTCAGCATCACAGATAACAGATTTCTCTCCTCTCTCGTGAAAACAGGTTGTGACCAAGCACCTCAGAACTGCACCCTTCACCCACCCCAAAAAAACTGAGTGGTCTGAGCAGTCCCCTTCTTTCCTAGTTAGTTCTTATTACAGGATATATTACTTAAACGCATGCCTCACATTTAGAAACATCTCTTACGTTTTAACATTTTTGGTATAGTCTGTACATTTTCTCACGTTACCCCATTCGTATCATCATGGGCTTTCCCACACAGCTGCAGACTGAAAATGAAAGAGAAAGGGCCGGACAAACAGAAATGAACACGCCGTGCTCCGCGCCACTGTAAAAGGATTCCTGAACCACTTTACAAGAACAGCTACAGTTCAATTGCATTTCCCTTTAAAAAACCAGAAAGTCAGCTTTTACTTTAATCATTCTTCTCCCGGTCAACATTCACGTTTTTCCTCCCAGGGGAGCCACCAGCAACCGCTGGAGAATCGCGCAGTACATTGTCCAGATGGGGCTGGAGCGAGACTTTGGCTGGAGAGTCCCCTGGTATCTTACGGGAGGTCTCTATCACAGAGTTTCTCAGCGTGTCATTCATTTCTATTACCTCAAAGTCTGCTTCATTCCACTCTCCCGCATCCTCCTCATCCTCTTCATCCTCATTAAGCCCCGAGTTTGACAACAAAGCTTTCCGGTCCTCACTCTCACTCATTTCTTTCAAGTCGCTCTCACCGGGAGAGTTGGCCAATTTGTACATCAGAGGGAAGAGCACAACTGTCATTGCAGAAGTCACCAAGGCAGTGTACATCACCACGGGAACGTGGTGAAACCTTCCTTGAAGATACCCCACCATGGCCGGAATGCACATCTCGCCCAGCGCGGCGCCGATCACAAAGAGAGAAGCCGATTTTCCTTGCACGACCGTGTACTGTTCTATCCAGGAAATGCCGCTGGGAAAGATGGTAGCCATAGACGCGCCGTACACAGCGGTTCCAGCCCACAGCGAGGCTGGGTACCTCGCAAAGAAGGCCAAGCACGAAGAGGAGGCAGCAGAGCCGATGATACTCAGCAGGATCATGGTGCCAGGGTACAAGCAAGCAGCACAGAATATTGCCACTCCTCTGCAAGCGGCGAACGCGCCCCAGAAGACAGAGTTCAAAGCGGCCGCTTCGCTTTCTTTCATCTCGGCAAAGACCTTTGCATAAGTAAATATGTAAGAGCCGTAAGTGACCTCCGCTCCCACGTAGCAGAAGAAGAATACAAACAGGAGAGTAATAAGAGCATAGTGGTATTTGGCAAACATGCACTTCTGCAGAGAAGCCTTCGATTTGTCTCGAGCTGAGCTGCCCTTCGAATACAAAATAAAAAAGAAGAAAGAAACTAACAGGAGATAGGTCCCTATGACAACATAGGACCACAAAAAATCTGCACCAAGATGGTGTTTCAGTGCTGACGTAGCTGACGCAGCCGATGCTGTCGGCACAGACCTCAGGACAGACTGGTTTGTCTTTTCAGCTACTGGAAGGTCTTTAGATTCGGAGCCTCCCAAGGCCATTTTAGCCAGGATCGGAGCCACAAACGCACCGACAGCAAAACTGAAGTGTAAGGCCTGCATGTGTGGCCCAGCCTCTGCTCCCCAGGTGTTCAGGGCCAGTACATTGCCACCTGCAGATCGGAGAGAGGAGGACTCAGTCATTTCAGTCTGAAACCAGATACTGTTCTAAAAATAAAACAGGACAAACCAAACCATAACCAATGTTACTAATTCAATTTGCAACAATACCAGGTTTAGCAAATACTGCAGTTAATTGAAATTCTGCCTGTAAGCACCTTAGAGCCACGTGATTACTTGAGCTTCAGGAGGGTATTCACAGCAGTCAAAATGAAGAGCCACGCAGCGGCTCAATCCGGCTGCAACGGCCATACTTCATTACTCTGCTTGACAATTTGCAGTATTTTTTCAGCCTTTTTTCAAAAGGGCAAATTTTAACTGCTTCTCATTTCTGTAAGTATTAAAAGCAACAATGCACAATGCTAAGAATCAGAGGCTTCATTAAACAACATCCCAGGAAACATCAAGAATCACTTGCTTCCAATGGGCTCGGACTACCCCAGCTGCATTCAAATGACTTTCCAGAAGCAGAGAAGTTTACAACAATACTGCTGCAAAGACCAAACTACAACAGCCTCAGATCAATGATAACGCTAGAAAAATAAGATCTGAGACACGTTTTTAAGTAGTCCCTGAGAAGAATGCAAGAAAATAAGAATAATCAAGTTCCCATGCTACAGTACAGCAGCCCTTGTCACTCAGCACTAGCACTCTTCCAAATGAATTCAGTGACACTGTACTGCCTCGCTCTTCGTTCCTCCTGCTACTCCTGCTCAGGCTGGGAATTCTCCCTGCCTCAAAGGTCTGACTCCCAAGCAGCACACCCACCACTGAAGGCATTTTTACAATTAGCCAACAGGATTTTCCCACATGAAGAACTTTTAAACCAAGTGCTATGTATAATGATCCTACCAGAGACAGCAAATACACCTCTACACTCAGGTTATTTAGCATAACCTGTGCCAAGCAAAACCACCTTTTTCAATACCGGATCCTATATCATGTTCTTTTTAGTGCTAACAGAGCTCACTCAAACTCTGCAGAATTATGGCAGATGGTTCATCATTCCTCTGTGTTGCCTAGCAGCCAAGCCTCCAAAACCAGGCCCTCCCTGGCTGGGATGCTTCCAGAGCTGTTTGGCTAGCTGGGCTGATTCATCAGCCAGCTCCTTCTCAGAAATAAGCCTGCCCTGAAGCTGGTCAACCAGATACAGTAGTACCTTGCTGGCTAGTAAGTAACCACAGGCTCCCTCAGTAAGCCAAGGGAGTTGGCACGCTGCTGGGACACGACTGGAGAGGTGCCAGCCGAGCGGCCGCCTGTTGCAGCTTCACCGCCACCTTCTACAGCAGCGCCAGAACACTCCGCTGCCGACGTGGTTTTGGTTGTTTCCTGATCCCCACCTGCAAGTACGCCAGCGTTCCTCAGTCGTCTCTAAGCGTGCTTAGATCTCTTGCTGTGGCCTTGCGATCCAAACCGACTGCTACAGCCAGCCGTCACTAACTCATCCCTTCTGAGCCCTGCCCATTGAACTTATTTCTGTGGGAGTTTCTTTTTCGTACTTCTGGTATAACTGCACCTCTAGACATTTGCTCTGCAGCTTCACCAGTACATCCTCCTCCACTAAGGAGCCTCTCCTAAGAAATTGGTTTTGAATAGCTTTCCAGCAAAAGTGTTTCTTCTGGGCCCTATGCAGTATGCACATGCCACAAACTTACAACGTGGGGCACAGAATAAATGTGCACTGCCGACCACCCAAGCAAGGCTGGCCAAGGGCAGCAAGTAATCCCTTAATTCAGGGTAAAGGATGCCACAGTGCTGTGAGCGAGCTATGGCACCAAACGTCTGCTGTGAACCCCCTAAATGCCAGCCAGCCAGCTTTAGGTGGCCCACTCTCCAACACAGCAACTGTGAGAATATCTCTCTCCTACACCAAGGCTTGTGCAGGACTAACTTAGCTCCAGCTGGCACTAATAAACCATAACCCAACTAGCTTCCTGTAGATGAGTAATTTAAAGAGCACGTTAAACTTTCTTTACAATTGTTAATTGCCCACTGAAACCCGTATTGATCTTCTCCAGGAAGCGTAAGACACCCAGCTCCCCAAACCCCTTAAGGAAGGTCTGTTACAGAGTCACAAACACTGGAAGTCTCAGGACCAGAATAATTGAAGAATCCCGGCCAGGTAAAACAGCTCCCCTCTTTTAATTCAAGATGTGTCACAAGAAATACCAACAACAGTTTCGGTGAGCTTGCAGTTTCCAATTAGTTCGGTGAAGGAACTATCATCGGACCACATGGTCCCTTACCTGTGTCTAGAATTCCCATGGAAGCTCCAATAACTGACATCAAGACAGTTAACAGCAGGGATTTCTTACACCAGGGTATCCCATAAAGACCAACTGTTGTTCCAAACATGGATAATGCTGGAAAGGTTAAAAAAACAAAACAAAACAAAAAACCCCACATACTACAGTTTCCATTTAAACTACAAAACATAGAGAAGACCAAGAAATGCAAATACATACGAAATTATTAAAGTTACAGATAATCCTACCAGGTGATGTAACCTAACTACCTCAATTAATGATTAGCAGAAGCAGCTAGAAAGTTCAACAGAATCATTTTCTCGCTTAGAAAAAAGGAATTTCATCAGAATATAAACACTACATGAAAAACCTGTTTTGCTAAAGCTTTATTTGCAAAGGGAGCAGCATCTGCTGCTAGAACACTAAGAAGTCTTCTGCAAACTTTTCATTTTGAAGTGCTATTTCAGTACCTTCTGCAAACTCCTGATCTAGAAATGTTACTTTACTGCAAAAGAAGTAAAATGTGGTTTTGAACAGTATGAAGTTTTCCCTCCGAGAACTGCAGAGCGTTAAATTTGGCTCTGCTTTAAAAGAACTCGAATCACTAAACTCTTAAAATCCTATAAAGTGATTGCATCTTGGCCAGCATGTGACCTCCATATAAAAATGCTGACTTTTATTTATATTCTGTTCTCACATGAGGGATGTATTCCAAGGGATTTCTGGAGTTTAAAGAGAAAGAACTACAAAATTTCTCATCATAAATTCAGTAGCAATTCATTAACTGTATTAGTTTTGCTATTATTAACTACACTTACAACATGCCATTTCAAAAAAATGTATTTTAGCAGATAGAAATTATTTTTATTACAATCTGGGAGGAAGGTCAGCAGTTAAATTCTATGCTTATAATCACCTTCATAATAAAATAATCTGCAATAAGTATCTTGAATACACAGCATTAGGTTTTTAGAAAGCTTGTACCAGTTCAAACATCCCTATTATTTTTCAAATCAATGCTTGATCATAGGTGGGGCAGACACTTAAAGATCAACGGGGACTGATGTAATTAAGAATTTACTTAGGTTAATTCCAAACAAAAACAACAACAACAGCAAAGGAAAAACTAAATATCCAGAACCCTAGAGCCCTAGCAAGATACTTGGATTACATGCTTCAAAATATTTTGAAGGCAAGCATACTGAGCTGCATAGAGAAAAAGCTAAAGATGGGGGTGTATTAAGTACAGCTTCCTTGACAAAGACAGCTTACGCCTCCCATTTTTTCTCTGTACAGTAGCAGAGTTTCAGCAGTTGAAAGATGGGAGGTAAAACTACATGAGCCAAAATCTCTTACAGGCAGCCCTCAGATGATAAAAATGAGAGACGATTCAGTAGTTCAAATCATGGTTTTGCCAAAAGCACTACCAAATTGGAAAGGATTAGGAAATGAATCATCTTCCAAGCATTGTTGACAGACAGCTAGCCTGTGTGATATCTCAGGAAAAGAAGCAAATACTAAACTATTTCAAGTTAACACTCACTTCCCCGGGTGTATTAACTCCATTACGGAAGGTAAAGTCTCAAACGTCAGACAGAGACAACTCTCACCTTGTCAGATGCACAAAAAGGATAAAGGAAACCTACTTTACAGGTGTGTTCTGGAGGAGAGGAATAAAGAACAGGGAGGAAACCAAATAAAGACCTCTTAGAACATGAGCAAATGAGGACTGATCCATGAAGATGAAGACAAGAAGCAGGGGGAGGGGGGGGGGGGAGAAGAGACAGACATTCTATGACACAATTCTATGACACAACTGCTCCTGACAGCAGCTGGAGACAGGCGTACAGGGATGGGAAGAGACTTAGTTCAGATGCTAGCAATGGAAAATGGATCTTCTCATATTCCCTGAATTGACCCTGTGATTACACCACGGTCCTCAGGGGAGGCACAGTTCTGTTTGAATCTCCCCGAGTTAAAAGCACAGGAAGGAAAAGAGTGAGCCCCAGTATCTGGTTTAGTCCCTAACCTACAGCACAAAGGCACGTACTGCCATTACTGCACTTAGAAGAAAAAAAGGCAGGGCTTCCAGCTTTTTTAGGTATGCTCCGAGCATCTCTACCTGAAGGAGACACTAACAGGCCTCTAAAAGGAGCACTTTGTTTCTGGATGCCGAACGTGGCTCTTGGCAACCCGAGAGCCAAGCAGCCGCGCTCTGCCAGACGAAGCCAGTCCTGTGCTCCTGCCAGAGAGTTTCCATGCATCCAGAAAACAGGTAAGATTGTGAACTGTGGTTCCTATAGTTTAAATGTTTTCATAGCTAAGCAGCAACTAAGCAGAAAGTTTCCACCATCACAGGTGATATTTAGTGTTTTTCCACTTTAAGTAAGTTCTAATTTAGCTAAGACCCTCCAGCTGAAATCTCAGTACTTTTGTCCAGTACATGAAAACGATGGCTTCTGACCAGCTTTAAGAAAGGGAAGGCTTTTACAAAGCTCTCCCCACAGAAGTGCGCCTCAGCATAATGGCTGGAGGTTTCAGCTGTGTGCAGATGAAAGCCAAAACACAGTTTCCCCCGTTTTGTATATGTGTTTCATAGAGTGACATTACAGAAACCTGTCTCTTCCAAGAGGATCTATAGCAAGTGTATTACTTGATACAAAACGGGGGGGGGGGAGGGAGACCCCATTATACTTTTTCTGTCCAAACCAAAGGCACTTTTGATCAATCCAAGCAGGTTTTTTCAGTTCAAAACCGGTTACCACAACCAATATGCCCAAGCGAACCCAACCGCTTGTAAACAACGCTGCACAGCCGCAACGCTCGGGCACACACGACGTCAAAAAAAAAAAAAAATCCCCAAACCCAACGGAGCGTCGCGATAGCGAGTGACAGCACAAGGGCAGCGATATGGGGGGGGCAACCAGGCGCCATAGGCCTCCCCAGTTTCCAAACCGCCGCCATCAACGCGACACCACCGTCCCCCTCAGGGGCGGCGTGAGGGGCAGGGGAGGAAGGGGGGAGGGGGGGAGGTTGGCGCCAGCAGGTTCTGAGGGAGCCGTTTCCCTCAGGGCCAGCGGCTGTGACCGGCGGCGGCCCGGCACTCACCGAGGAGGAGGTGGGCGTTCATGGAGTCGAAGAGCACCCCCCCGAGCACCGACCCCCCCAGGTAGCCCAAGGACCGGCCCACGAAGATGTAGTAGATGTCGCTGACGTTCTTGTGGACGTTGGCGGCCAGGTTTGGGAAGGTGGGCCCCAGCACCGCGATGCTCATCCCCTGCAACACAGCGCAGAGGTGGGGGGGGGGTGACCCCGCGCCCACACCACCACCACCACCTCCTCCTCCCCACCCCGGGCCGAGAGGCGGCCGGGCGGGCTGAGGGGAAGGAGGGAGAGCCCGCCCGCCCCCCGCGCTCACCAGCCCCAGGAAGGCCGCGCACAGCGCCCCGGAGATGCACCACCGCAGCGCGGCTCCCTCCCCGCACCGCCAGCCGCCGCCGGC
>JAVJGG010000013.1:24886803-24935234 GCA_035590195.1 Aviceda cuculoides
AGGAGGGAAGGACCTCTTTTTTTTTTTTCCCCCTCCTCCTTTTTTGGACGTTTTGCAGCGACCGCCGCCTCCGGGCGGGTTCCTAAGGGGGCGAGTAACAGCTGAGCTTGCACACTGCCGGCAGCCAGTTAATTAAAAACTAGATTTTTGATTTTTTTTTTTTTTTTTTTAAATCCTGTGTTACCACATAACTCAAAGCGTACTGGACCTTTCAGACAACTGAGCGTAAAAGGTCTTTGCTTGTCAAGACACAGAGGAGGGTGGGCGGCAGGCTCTCCCCTCAACTCGTACTAAATCACTCCCAGGAGAACTTCCACCCCTTGCCAAGAGCAGTTACAGGTTTTTCAAAATGTCCCATCAGTGCTGCTGGGCACAGAGGTGCTACTCGCTGTAAGAACAGCTTTAACTTTCAGCATACCTGTTACTTTAAAGCCCCACAACGGCAATTCCAAGTTGAATTGTTTGTTTTCCGAGTTGTTCTGAACAGAAATAACCTGCTAAAATAAAACAGGCATAGCATGCAGACTGCAGCAACCTAATCCTGTTTCTCCTGGCACTGGTTAGCATGTTGCAGGTACAGCTCCAGTTCAGAATAACCTGAGGGAATGGAGGCATGCATTAAAAAAACCAACCAAACAAACAAAAAAAACAACAAAAAACTAGTTACAACAAATAACCATGCAAGAAAACACTTAAATCTGACTGTTCAGATCTTTGCAAGGAGTGCAACACTGCTGAGCTTCTGGTCATAGGGCCATTGGCAGAAACTATTCCAAATAAAATAATTTCAAGTATAAAACAGTATTTCTCTTCTGAAAAATCATACGCAAGTTAAACCGCATTTCCAGGTGTTAATATTTTGCCTTGTTAATTAGCTTTCATGATAAATACTAGTATTAAAATAGCTTCCTGAAAAAGGTACAAAAGTATACCTGAAACATTCCACAGCCATCTTCTCATTTTTGTTTTACATATTTACAAAGAGGTTTTGTACCTTAAGAATGTACAAATCGCAACAGCGCTCAGGCTCTCATAAAGGTTTCAGGCATCTTTTTCAAATTTTAATTTGAAATACAAGCAGTCTAGAGAATAACCCCAGGTGGAGTGGGAGTATTTCCCCCTTATCACCAGATATGTTTATTAAAGAAAATTAAATACTTTGCCCTACTACAAAGGAAAGGTGAATGAACTCCTGTGATTTACTGGAGCTGTCAATGAGGAAACACTTCACACTGCCAAGGCAAGTCAAGGTGAAATTGGTAGTAGGCCAGTAAATGATCAAAGGTCCACTGAGTTACACTGGCAGTTCATGGGGAAGAAGAAAAAAAAAAGAAAAAAAAAAGAAACAACAAACCACACACACACAGCCACACACAAAAAAACCCTACCCACAGAATTCTTTAAACACACCACTCAAGTCTATTCTACTACAGTTTCCCTTCCTCCCTCAATTTTACTTCTGGCTTTTGTGAATGCAACTGTTCTGTTTAATATTAAATGCCAAAATGGAAAATACAGTAGATAAAATTTACAGAAGCATGTAACTCTGGAAGTCAGTAGTTTAGGTTTATAAACCATTGGTCTGAAAATGGATCGTCAGTGCAATCAGAATGATCTGGATGCACTACATATTCATTTGGGGGCAAATGTAATGGGGACATTCCAATCAGAGCACAGTAGTAATAAAAACTGTGAAGACTTTTGTATAAAAAGTCTGCACATGAGATTCAATAATTACCAGAATACAACACAAAATTACTTTGAAAAAATTACAAGTTCTACAGGAGCACAAGACTAAAAATGATGCATGCAGTAACAAACAGGGCACTTAAGAACTACCATCTTTATTCTGAATAATTTGAGACTGATCACAGTTACTTCAGCACCATGAAAAACATTAGACATTCATTTCTTACCCTTCTAACAACGCAGAACTTTAAAGAACGGGAGTTAAGGCTAGCAAAATGTATATCCTTTAATATCAAAAACAACATACAAAAGATGATGTCTATAAAGATACTTAAACATGTCAGCATTATCAATATTAGCACACTTGTTAGTACAAAATCACTCTAATCTTAGCATATGCAGTTCTGAAACATTAAAAATGTTGACACAATATATGTATGTAAGACTAAAAGGCATACTGAAAGTATGACAAAGTTTACACAACTGGAAACTCACTGGCTGTCTGGAACGGTAACGGTGCTGTGCTTGTCAACAGTGAAACACACAAATGAAAATAATTACTTTTTCCGCAGCCCTCTCCCACATTCCAGTGCTAAGGCTCCTGTAGTTAAACACAGAATGTTTGTGTGCGCCCTGGTCAAAATACATTGTATTTAGATATACATACATACATACACGCGCTCTTCGCATCAGAGGCTCAGTTCCAACAGGAGAGTGGAGATGCCTGGCAGTCAGCTCCCGTAACACTTCCAGCTCCCCAGAGGGAACCCGGGCCCCAGGCAAAGCAGCACCTCTGCTCCCCGCTCCGAGGGGGCGGCTGAGCCCCTCCACGCGGGCTCCCGCGCAGCCGGCAGCGAAGCGGGGAGCTGCCCCACCTCGGCACAGGGAGCACCCGCTGCCCCGGCTAACCCCGAGGACGGTTCGGAGGACAGGGGTGTTGATGCCCACCCCTAGGTACCTCTGGGGCTCCAGGGAAGCACCTTCTGTCCCTCTGGCATGTACTGCTTGACGCAGAGAACTGAGCGGGGCATTTTTGCGTTAGAACGGTAGCGTTCATTTTTTACATCATAAGCACGTGATCGAAGCATTCGCCTAGTATGTGCGAGAACTGCCTTCAGCACTCCTGGGAACTCATCCAGCCTCACATCTCCCGCTCCACAAAAACTGGCCTAGTCTGTCAGGCTGTGGCTATCCAAAGGGTTAATGCAGGGAAGAAGTTTGAGAACGGAAGGCTGAACAGTACTGTCCATATCCAATATAGTGTGCGCCAGCTTTCACAATCCAGTGTCTCCAAAGGGAAGGGGGGAATGTATATGCCCGCACTGTGCATGGAGAGCCAAAGGGGAAAAGTGTCAGTTGTCTACCTCACCTGATCCCGAATACACCCTGAAGGATGGCCACGGAATGGCTATGTCATCTTTGAGTTCAGTGAACAATTTAGGAAGGTCCATAAATGGTCACTGAAAATAAACTTAGGATAAAAAATTAAACATTAATGCTGAACAGACAAAGATCTGGATGAAAGAAAATCTAACAAAGAGTACGTTAATTTGGAGTCTTGGTTTGAGACTTGTACAGGTCTTCTAACATGTAGCCAGAATAAATCCAACAATACTTTTTTTTTTAATTAATTATACGTTGTATATTGTTGCATAGCTTAGATGTAAATAACAACCTGAAGGGGCTTCATTATTTAAGACTCTTTGCTGAACAGCTATATTAAGATTTACAAGGATCTCATATCTACTGAAAAGAGGTAAGTGTCAGCCACATACAAAACCAACCCCTTGCTCAAAATTAGTCTTGGTTTTCAAGATCTGGTGTGTTCAATTACAGCATCAAGTAGGACTGGAAATTTCACACTGCCGTTTTAAGTTAACTTCTTTCTACCCAATTTCTTCTGAAGTTCACCCTGAGAACATTTAACGCAAAAAAAATCAATTACTTTGTTTATAGAACAATGTTCTATACACAATGTCTATGAAAAGTACTCTATGAACTGTTCTGAAGAGAGGGATACATCTGAATGATTTAAGGATTTTCTTGAACTAAGCTAGTATATTAGTTTTAGAATCTATTGCCAACAAGGTTAAATCTGGCATCAGTTAGGTCATCAAAATACGACTTCAGCAGGTTTCCCCATGAACAGGTTTTCATAACAAATTAAATTTTGTTACAAAAATGTATTTACATTTACTCAGTCAAAATAAAAATTGACTATTCTGTGCTTTTCTCTCAGTTTTCAGGATAGCAACCGTTTCTACATTATTCAATCATTTTTTCATAAATGTACTAAGTAGTTGCTATTTGTGTTGGGGTTTTTGTGTTTGGGGTTCAGTTGGGTTTTGCTTGGTTTTTTAAGGGAGACAGACAAGCTTATTTTTAAACCTCATACAGAATCCACTATATCTCTAAATAAGTTTCTCAATGGTTAGCCTCACTGCTAACAATCTGAACTTCACTTTCATTTAAACTGCATCTCACCTAGCTTTAGGACACAATCTTCTTATGCTTATGTCCAATAAACAACATTTTCTATTGGATGTTTTCCCCATAGATACAAGCTAACAGTAAAGATGCTAACAATTCTCATACATTAATTTACTTTTTTTTTTTACCTCTCCTGAAAAGTCATTTTTTTCTGAAGTCTTTACAATTTTAGCATTGTTGTTCAACAAGCACAGGCTTCATAAATAGACTCATTATTCCAACATCATCACACCAGCATAGCTTCCTTACCCCTGAACTCTGTTTCCCTTTTGTCTGACATCCCATTCACTAGCTGGTTTTAACACAGTAATTGCTCCTGAACAAGTATTCACTCATCATACCCTCTTTCTAAAGTCTCTGCATTTGGCTTTTCTTTTGTTTTGGGGTTGGGGTTTTTTGTGTGTATGTTTTGTTTTGTTTTTAGTGTGTCCTTCATATTTGTGAGCATAATTTACATTTTTAGTTACTCAAATATGAGAGTTTGGATTTTTATGTATAGGTATGGCAATAATTAATCCATACTATTTCTGTATTACTTATAAAACTTAACAACAATTACTTTATATTCTCTCCCAGATAATTTATATAGATACAGAGCAGCAAATCAGGAAGATGCCACAATTACATCAAGATACCTGGTCACAATGATTTCAAATTGCATCAGTGCTAAAAAGCAGCCTTGGTTTTTGGTTAAAAACTCAACGCTAAAACATATGAAATGTAAGATCTGTGATGAATACTAATTTTTCGTAACAAAGCAATAGGAAACAAGAGGCTTTTACCACACTCAACACCTTTTGCATTGCCCAAATAGGTGGTAATACTGAGTAACATGTTCTACAGAAATACTTCAGACAACAGCAGCATTAGGCTGTTAACATCATTTTTGTAGTGAAGGCAGCATTTTGTAGTCATTTTAATTAACAATACTATGAATATTTTAATGTAAGTTTTAGAAGTACTCATGAGGTACAGAAGCACAAGTCCCAGTGAACCTAAAGGGACCTGTTTTACAGACTGGTTTGGGTTTTTTTTTTTCCCCACCTCCAAGTCCCTCCCATGCACCTCTAACATTTTAAGATTCAATTATTTTAAAACTCACTCACGTAAAGCAGGGATTGAAATTCTGCAATATGAAAAAGGTATGAGTTTTGGTCTCCAATAATTAGCATGCTTTGCATGATTATTTTTAAAGGACTTTCATAAGTTGATAGATATAAACATTCTATGCAATACTATTCCTAATATAAGGTTTTATGTCGCAAATGTACATGGGCTTTCTGAGCAATTTACTACAACTCTGGAAAAAAAATAATAAAAATAGAAAAGAAAATAAAAGTTATGATTTTAAAACAGTATGCCTCTGTGGCTTATGTAAAGCATGGGTATTGTTACCAATTAAGAAAATGCACTTAAATGTGCATTTTGTCTTCAGATCACATTTAGTTTACTCTTTGCTATGACACTTCTAAACAAGAAAACAAAAATTGTTATTGAATGGACCTGAAATAAAGAATGATTAAGTATTCCACTGCATTGCCGATCCATATCCACAAATGAACAATGTACTTGGAAGTGTTTTAGGATAAACTGAAAAGCAGTGTTTTCATCTCAAAGTATTATGCTTTCAAATATTTTTCAGAGAAAGAGGTTTTCAGAAATACCTGCTTGACAAACAGTGCGTAATACCTAAGAATACATAAGTAATAGGGTCATATGTTTAGTATGTTAAGCAAGAAATAGGACATACAAAGACATTTCTTTATATTTGAATAAAATATGGAGCTATATCCTACACGCAATTGAACACAGCTATAAAGATCTATAATAAACCTGCATGTTCTCTTAGTGCAAAAAATCTTCAATCGTTGAATGTCATTTTAATAGCTTGTATATATTTCCACGATAAAAAAAAAATAAACAAAACCTTATTGCACTTAGAATGTATCCTTTAAAGCTGTCTCGGTTTTAAGACTAAAAAAAAACCTAACAAGTACAACGGAATAATTCGAAATTTAGTCTAATTCACAACACTGCTCCAAAGTATTGCTGCCAGTACACATTTCAAAATTACCAGCTATCCCAAGGATTAGCTGAAAAAAAATGTACACATATACATTAATAGTATTGCCTTCACCAAATTAAAAAAAATAAAAAATAAAAATCTATCATTCAGCAGCTTTACTTCTGAATGTGTTTGCATTTGGAGCTTAGTTTGCACTTATTCAAAACCTGTGCCCATCAAAAATTTCATCTTGAATGTTCTTTGTTTGGACTACTGTGAAAAGGTGAATGCAAGAACAGGTGAGTGTTTAAGCAAACTGAGCAGGCTGGGGTATTTAGAGAAAATAAAACAGACGTTAATAATTTAGCTTTCTAATGCAAAATGATTTCAGCAAGAGTTAAAGGAATCAAAAAGATGCATATTCATGTTTGTGATATAGAATTGTAAGACTGTAAAACAGCATGAGAAACTTCAAAAGAAATCAGTCATAAGAGCTACTACTTTTTCCAGTATAAACACCCACAGTGAGCCTGCATTGAAAGGACCATAAAAGTTATTGAAGAATCCTGGGTCAGTGAACCAAAACCAGCTTTAGCACTTCCAGAAACAGGTTCTGATGAGTTAGAAAAATATTCTCTTCACACACAGAATCACTACACACGTACACAGTAATGCTACAAAACTTCAAATACCTTGAAAATGTGGTTTGAAATCAAACTCAACGACTCATCAAAAAAAAGTTCAATGGTATAAAAGATTCTTAGAGCAGTTTTGCAATTTGAGCAATAGTTCAAGACTTCTTTAGTATCTTATAGTATCTTCAGCCAAAAAGTACAAATCTAGCTTCAGTAGAATGTCAGGCTGGTCCAGGAAAAGAAAACATCAAAAACCAGATTCCATTTCTTTGACTGGCTTTTCTGTAGCGTCCGACACCAAAGTGGTTTCGTTTTCCAGCATTTTCTCAGTAGTTTCTCCATCAACAGGTTTTGCTCTTTCTTTTAATTTCTGCCGTTCATGGACCCAGGGGATCAAACACAATACAGCCCCGCCAATCAGGGGGGGGACCCCGGCCAGGTAGAACGCTACGTCATAGGTGCCGAGGTGATCATGCAGCAAACCTGGAAACACAGAAAGTTACCACACGTGAATAATGGGGCCTTGGGAATCTACAAAAACCATGTCTTTTCTCTGGATTCAGAAACTTGAGAGCTGGCACAGATGATTATAACCACTAATCTGACTACCAGATGGCCAAACATAGGTATATGTAGGTAGAAAGGTATTCCAGAGTTGATTTAAAGACTCCAAGTTACAAAGAACTCAGTATCTCACCACTCGACTGCTTAGTTACCACCCATCATTAAAAACACATACCATATTTCCTATTTGAAAGTTGCTCATTTTAGCTTCTCTAGCACTTGAATCTTGCAATGACTTGGAGAAATTCTCCCTCTTTTGGCAACACTTGCCTTTGATTAAGGTGCCTCTTAATTTTATTCTATATTGCATTCCTAGTAGCCTCTTATTAAAAACTGTGTTTTCCAACAATTCACTCTAATTGTTCTCTCAAAAAAATCCTCCCATTAATCAAATTCTATTTGAGTATTAATAGCTGTGACGATGTAGCCAAATTAGGAAGCACTTAGTCTATGCTGTTCTAGCTTTAAAATGTTGTTCTTTATAATGCTGCATAGTTCAGTTACATCTTACTAAGTATGTTTCAGAAGCACTAACAAGACCTTGGAGTAAATTATGATTGAAAACCATCAGTGGTAAGGATTGCAATTTAAGCTATCCCTACCTCCCAAATAACTTCCAGTTTTCATCTTCAAAACCTGTACTTTGTCGGTGTCCCACCAGAGAATAAAAAAAAGCCAATGTTCCTACTTATATGAAGCAATTAAAGTGACTGGAGCTTTTATCCTCACAATTGTTTTTGCATGAGCAAATTTGAGTCCAATTAATTTTCAGATTCTAATTTGGAGTCCTTCTGTAACAAAATCAACATATAGGCTGTCACCTCAACAGTATGGAAAATGTCAGGTCTTCAATCCAACTGGAATTCTATCTTTCTTTTGAGGAATGTTTTACATCTGCATAGCTTAAAAAAAGGCTGCAGCAAACTTTAAAGAGTTCAGTAAGTTAACAACCTATAAGCAGCAGTTGAATTCACCATATATTCTGGAGTAGGTACCGAGAAAATTCCAACTAAGTCCACTGCATATGATGTAGAAATGGAAAATATGGCCAAAAAGCCATGCAACCATAGAAACATATTCACAGCTACAGACCATATCTATACTTACCTGCAATGGGTGGACCAACTGTCATGGGTATTGACATGAATCCTAATAGAAATCCTATGGCCTGGGAGACATCCTGAGCCCCAACAAGCTCAAAGGCAATAGGAGCCATAATGCAAATGAAGCACCCATCAAACAGGCCCATGAAGAGACAGACAGCAATGAGACCTCCAAAGACGTGGCACAGTGGAATCATCATAGACATCAGGCCAATGAAGAAGAATGAGACCACCTAAACATGGACCAAGGAAAAAAATATAAAAACATGTTGCATCAAATCAGCAAAGATTAAGGGAACAGATGAGCTTTCTTGCATTTGTAGTGAATTAAACTGCCTACCTGTATTTACTTTAAAATAAATATAAGCAGTCTCTGTGGACTACTACCATCAGAAGTTACATACCAAGATAAAACAAACAAATATAACTCTCATGACATGCAATCAAAGAAATTCCACTACCCATTTCACAAGTTTTCAAAATGCACTTGTAATCAACTATCTTGCAGTGATTATGTAAGGCCATTTCTCATGCAGCAACATTTTTTTGAAAAGTTACTCTCTGCTCTTTTCACAAGTGAGAGCCACAAAAATAGCAAAAGTTTAATATAGCTAAACCACTATAATAGACTCCTCACTGTTGTAATTGAAGTAAAAATATCAGTATTATGAGTGATTACTTCTGGGTGCTTATATTCCACAGAGGTAGTATTTTAAAGTCTCATTTCAATTTTTCCACATAAGTATTTTGCTGTATTCCTGTAGCCATGCATACTTACAAAGATTTTTGTATTATAATCTAATCTAAGATTATTATTTGTTTGTTGTAAATTAAAGAAGTAAAACTCTGTCTTTCAGCACAATGAAGCAGAATTAAAAAGAAAATGCACCATTCATATGTTGGCATAGGAAACCAATTTCCCACACATTTTCCAAACAAGACACATGCATTGGTCACTTGTAGACCATTAAAGAAAAACCAGGTCACTTAAAAACTACTAGACATCACAATTTTTTGACAGATTAAGTGACACTAAATAAATTACTTTATTAGGGAAAGTCTTTAAGCAGACAGTTAGATGAAACTTAATTTTCAAGACAGCATAACAATTTTTTTAGGTAAGGTACTTTATTTAGCGTACTAAAGAAAAACTGTTGTGAAGCACTGAAGCATGGTACAGAAATAGAAATGCTGAAGAACTAGGCTTCTTATAGGAACTTAAGGATAGAGGTAAAGAAATTCTCAGTTCTGTGTATTCTGATACAGAAAATACAAATATTATTTGAGATGAGTTTATATCTAAGTAGTAATGTGGTTATCTGTAGACAAACTCTAAAAAATATTGTTGACCAGATTCTTTGTATTATCACATTATGGTAAAAGCAGCACTAAAACCAGAATCACTAAACTTTGTATCCAGAAGAGACAGAATGTATTGTTCTGTTACTAAAGGTAGAATTTATAAAGCAAAATCCAGCAAAACAGGTTCATAAGAAAGAATGCAGAAACAGAAGATGAAGGTTGAACTTGCTGGGTAGAACTCCTGTAAATTGTTCAATTATGAGACAGTAAAGTTCTAAGACGAAAGAGGTTTCATTTGCATTAGTCAAAATTAATTCTTAAATAGTTTTTGCATGAGATAGGATGACAGTATGAACTGCTGGTCAAGCCAGAATAATACTTGAGGTGAATATTCACTTCCCCTCAAAAATGCTGATTTGAAACAGGAGAGCTGAAGGTGCTGGGGCATGGCTTAGCAAAAGTTTACATTTTTTACCTGCTTAAAACTAGGTGAAACCAACAGTACTCAGAAGCACCTAGTTCATGTCCTAAACAAAAATCCATGGTTCTCAGTTCTAGTTATTCAAGGAAAAGAATTAAAAAAGCTTTTAGTTTTACTGCAAGTTTGGTATTTGCACTTTGGAAATCATGTGTAACACCTCAATGCTGCCTTTTCATTTTTTACCTTGACATTTCCTGAAAGTGTAACAATAGGTATTAAATCAATGCAAATGAGATACAGTCCCAGTCTCCATCATCAGGGAATCTAAACTCATCTAACTATGGCAACAAATACTCCATCTTCAGAAAGGTGGTTCTTTCCTAAGAATTTTTGTTTTCAATACTGTAGTACAGATAATAGCCATTAGATGTCTCCCTTGTTATTCATTTTAAAACAACAAAACAGTAACACCCAGTGGTTGATAACATCCAAGTTACTAACTAAAGCTTTTCCAAAAATCTACACTAGCACTGCTACTTGCTAAAAAAAAATCTCATTTATAAGTGTGATGGGGAAGAAAGTGTATATCCTCCTTCATCCCCAAGCTTCAGGATTTCTGGAAGCTGTGACTCTTTCTGCAAGTAACCCCCTCCATTCAGCAAAATCTCAACCAAGCATCTCTTACATTCCCATAGCTTTACCCGTGTGCACTATGCACAGAACATACTTAACACCAAATTATCACCTATCAAAGATAAAGAGATTCAAAATCCTTAACAGAACACCACAGGGGAAAAAAATTAATATTTCTGCAACCATTATGAAATCATGGGATAAAACAGGGAAAGCAGAATCTAGAGAATCCCCAAAGGTTCTCTTACTCGCATGCTAATGATTAGTAATTTCTTTCTTTCCCAGCTAAAAACAGCCAGCAAGTAGTAGACATGCTTCCTTAGCATTAAAAAGAGAAAAAAGAGCACCTGCAACTAAAGCCTTCAGAATACTGTTTGTATATTCCTTCAGAACAGTGTGAAGACATACCTGTAAATAAACTTTTTTTGCACCAGGAATATAATCTGCAACTCTGCCAAAGATCAATCTGCCAACTCCTGAAGTAATGCCCAGACACAGCAGAAGCACTTCTTCTGGCACGCTGTCACCAAATCTGTCTTTTACATGCTTCATCTGTTTAAAAAGAAGGTTGAGAAAATAAACTGGCTTTAGAATTAGAAGGAAGATAAACCTTAGAAAACTTCAGTAAAGTAGGAGTAATCTGTGAATCTCAGACTTACAAATATGGCTACAAACAGTCAACTCACAATGCTTCTACAGATTTAAAAATAAGTTTCGCACTGGCTTATCAGTATTAAGTGCAATACAACGAAAACAAATCTGAAACGTGTTGTTGCTTTATTCACAATTAAGGAACTTAATTCAAGAAAACAACAAGACTGCGTCTAATACCAACAAAACTGAAGGGAACCTAGAAGCGTTCCCCCCAACCACGTCTATTTTACTGGTCATAGATTTAACATAACGCGGAGTCCACAAGGGCTGTCTAGAATGGGATGCCTCACCGGCTGGGGCATGCTCTGCGGTCCGAAGGTACTGAGTGATTGATGAGTATCACCGCGGCACTGTTCTGTGCATTAAGGCAGATACGTGCTACCGAACGCGCAAGGTAGCTCCAGGCAGGAGCAAGAAGCCGAGGGGCAGAGAGTCGGAGGCCAGAGAGTGCAAGCAGGAAGGTTCCTCCAGACTGCCTCATCCCAGCATCCATGATCTCCATGACATCCAGGGGCAAGGACGAAGCGGAGCAGGAACCACCTGCAGTGCCAAACACAACAGCAAGCACTTCCAGGAGAGGGGGCAGCTACATCAGCAATCAATAGGGTGGACTGGAAGAATGGTTTATCAGCCACTTCAACCTGAAGAACTAAAGCAACCGACAGTAGACTATCAGCTACAATGTGATGAACTGCCAGTGTCAGTAATTCTAACCTTTCGAGTCACACTAAAAAAAAAAAAAAAAAAAAAAAAAATCACGAGTGGCTTGATGGGTTTGGATTTTTTTTTAATATTCTTTCTGGTTCCACACCGGTTTCTGTTGGTTTGTGTTTGGTTTTTGGTTTGTTGGGTTTTTTAGTTGGGTTTTTTTTTGTGTTTGTCTTTGGAGGGGGTATGTTCTAAATCAACCATGAAGACTAGAAATTACCTGTAAGAAATAGTTTTTGCACACTCACTTTTTGAAACATGCTTGACAACACCAAATATGCCAAAGTGGGCATTAGAAGATGTAAAAGTCATTTGCATAGTCCTGTGATCTCTGTGCTTGTAACTATTTCTGAACAAGAAACTGTAAAGACTCAGAGGTGTGAAGAAGCAACCAGAATAAAATCAGTTTAAGTAAAGACATAGTAAAAACATTTGAGACAAGGTGACCACAGGCTGACAGACCTGGCTGGCAAAAGCAGCACACCGATTTTTGTTATTAATTCTGATTATGTGATATCACTTCAAACTAGAGAACCCTTTATTTCCTATCTATAAAATGGAAAAGTTCAGTTTTAGTAAATACTTTTAGAGTAAAATAGTCCAGATTCTTTCCTGGCCAGAGTGTTAGTAGACAAGTAGAGCCTTTTTTTCCCCCAACATAAACAGGACTTGCTGAGTGATGGTGATTTTCTTAAGTAAAAAAAAAAAAAAAAATCAGTTGGGTTTTAATTTACATGTCACAGAAAGTCTATTCAATCTAATATTAATTTGTCCAATATAATTAATTTTGTCAGAAACAAAATAAAAACAAGGGTTAGTGGTTTTGTTTTTAAAGATTAACTTCTAACTTCAACTGAAGACAGAAGCTTGCTCTCTCTATTTTTTAGTTTAATTTTTTCTTTGCTTTAAGACACATTTGGGAACAGAATCTGAAGGTTTAATCTGGAATTATATTTAAACATAGAAGATAAGTTGTTCTATTTATTCCCTTTCTGTCAAAGGTGAGAAGGTGAAAAGCTGACAGTTTTCCTACACCCGCCTTTATGTGCCTGTCAACACCCGCTGTCCCAGCCCAGGAGAGAAGCCAAGGTGTTTCCTGCCATTCTGTCACCTGTTCCACGTTTCTGCAGCCTCTACCTTGTTTAATTAGCAGCCCTGATTCATCCACTCCCCAGAGCTTTCCAAGAGGTAAGATAAAGCTCTACATCTAGATAACTATTAACCCTGCATCTGCAACTGAGTAACTGAATTTCTCAAAGCAGCACCCTGAGGGTGAAATGCTGTCTTCTTTGATCAATGGGGGAAAACACTGGATTAAATCAACTCCTTAAGTAGGAAAATAACCACTACTCATCTCAATCATCAAATATCTAAATTAGTATTTATTTTTTTTAGGTTTCACTCCTCTTACGCATACCATAAGCTTGAAGAGAGCTTCCAACTAGATGTAAGGAGAAACTTTTTCCCAGGAGGGCAGTAGGCAGAGGCACAGGCTGCCCGGAGAGCTTGTTCAGTCTCCTTCCTTGGAGGTTTTCCATACCCAAGTGCAGACAGCCCTGAGCAACCTGGTCTGATCCCAGAGCTGACCCTCTGATCCTTAACAGCATATTCAATCTTCAATGATACGGTCACTAAGCAAGCTGTAACTAACAGCAGTGTTATTAACTGAATATCTGAAAATACAGAGTACTGAATTAATCCTGAATCACTAAGTGCTAACTCATTATGGACTTAGAGACATTTCTTGTAACTATAGGTTAAATGTATTTATTTATGATGAAGTAGCTCAAACGAGATTTCCACAGATTTTTAGCTGATAGAACTACTCAAAAATCCCATGATGGGCAATTACTTGTGAACCTTCACAGGCAGCATTTCACGCATTAACGCTCTTGTCACTGCAGAACTATACAGGCTGTAATTGTATGACTCTTTAGGCATTATTTACAGCAGTCAAATGGGGACCCAGGCACACAGACACATCAAAGGCCAAAGCATTTCCCTGTGGGTTTTGCCTGTTCTCAGTAATGTAGCTTAACTCTTCACTTGGAGCTGTGTGCATGCTGAATTGCAGTTCTGATTTTTCCAAATGTAGAAGAGGCCTGTAATTTTCCCTGAGCCAACTAGTACAAGATTTTCCAGACTAGGACAGCTTCTTTAGTATTTTAAAATAAAAGTTATCTTTGTAAAATCCAATTTTCCAGATCAAGATGCAGAGAGTGGACAATATAACTGGGTGCATCCCTGACACCAGCATTCTACCTTATACCCTTGCTCCTTATTATCAGAGTAATGCATACAAACTCAGTTCTTACTGTCCAAATTCTCATTACTGTTAGGATAAGACTAGAAGAAAGATGAGCCACTTGGTAGTGGCTGGAACACTTTCAGATATACTGTCTTGGTTAACCTCTCTGCATCCAACCAAGACCCCAATTTTCCCAAGATCTTCCATTCAACACACACACATTTCAACTATACTCATGCACCAAATCAAAGATAGAGCAAACCAAGTGTAGCTCTAGTTTCTTTTTCCAAACACAAAGAACCTGAATGAAGTGGTGATGAACTAATAAGAAACAATTCTTTCTCTGTCAACTGCTTTCTTCCTGTGTATATTCCATTTTGGGAATTCCCAATAAGTAAAGCTTTAGTAGGCTAAATGCAATGCAATCCCTTTCTCACTGAAAAAGATGGCCAACAGCAATATATAACCTAGAAAAGTTTGAGCACATAAAAAACAGCGTTTTCTTCAAGTCCTGATGTCTGACACTGTCCTCGTTTCAGCTGGGATAGAGTTAATTTTCTTTCTAGTAGCTGGCATAGTGCTATGTTTTGGATTCAGTATGAGAAGAATGTGGATAACACACTGATGTTTTCAGTTGTTGTTAAGTATGTTTAGACTAAGTCAAGGGTTTTTCAGCTTCTCGTGCCCAGCCAGCAAGAAGGCTGGAGGGGCACAGGAACTTGGGAGGGGACACAGCCAGGACGAACGGGCCAAAGGGTGTTCCATACCATGTGATGTCAAGCCCAGCTTGTAAACTGGGGGGAGTTGGCCGGGACAGGTGGATCGCTGATCAGGAACTAACTGGGCATCAGTCAGCAAGGGGTGAGCAAATGCATTGTGCATGGCTTGTTTTGTATATTCCAATCCTTTTATTATTGACATTTTATTGTTATTATCATTGTTAGTTTCTTCATTTGTCCTATTAAACTGTTCTTATCTTAACCCAGGAGTTTTAATTTTTTTTTTTTTTTTTCTTTTCTCTGATTCTCTCCCCCATCCCACTGGGTGGGGGGGAAGTGAGTGAACAGCTATAGGGTACCTAGTTGCTGGCTGAGGTTAAACAACACACTTATTCAGAACCAGCGTAAGGATAAAAGGAAACGTTTACAGAGTACTGCTGGTGCTGTCTGTAAATTGGAGATACTATTCCTAACTGCTCCAAATCAACAGTTTCCTGAAAGAGCTGAGGGGGTTCTTTTGGTTTTGATTTTTCTTACCCAAACAGGAGCCTACACAAACTTTTCACTCTTCATGCTTTCCAGAAATGTACAAGTTGTATAGAAATGTAGGCAAAATTGATTCCTTGGAATGCGAAGTGGTGAGCCACGCCTATAAGTAACAAAGATGAAGCTTTGCCTGAGGTGTCAGATGAGTCTAAAACATAACCTTACAGGCAAAAACTGAACAGAGATGGAATCTATCATAGTGCTTATGGTATGGAATCTGCCTTGAGGTACAAGCATTTGTAATATCCAGAACTGTTTTAAGAATACTGTTTTTTTCAGTACTAATTGGCCCTCTTATCCATGCAAGAATTTTAAATCCAGGCACCCACAATAATTCTGGACTCGTGTAACGTATAAGACTTAGCCATCAATCTAGGCATGACAATACCTCCAAATCTATTGATTTGATTATTACTACCATGGCCTTCGAAAACCATTCAGTATTATTAGAAGACATGATGGCCTTGTCATTCCTTCACTCAGGATATATTTTTTTTTCCAAGCTGCAAGTGTGACAAAGGCAAAAGACAAAAATAAACTAAGTCCACGTCCAAGCAATTGAGAGGATGCAACTGGAGTGGGTATATGTAGAAAAATTATACTGGTGCTCATCTTCAAGACTACAATTAGACCCACCAAATTTCAGAAAACTAAAAGCTTATGTTTATTTCACACACATCTCCTGAGAAAAGGACAGCCTTACTGATGATGCACAAACCTTAATGTGCTGTTAGTGCCACCACACAGCAGCCTTCCTTCAACGAACAAGTCAACCACACGCCAGACTGAACAAGCAGATTCCTTCAAAGGCCTAGAGAAAAATACTAACTGGTGCCTTGATAAAGATACATAAAGAATTTTGCACTGAACTGTCTTGGAAGATTGAAAGTGTCAGGATGTGCCAAAAAAACCAAAGCATAAACTGGACAAGCCACTGTTTATTCTCTAGGATTCGCCAGAAAAAAAAGGAGGGGCGGGGTGGACGGGTGGACACACATGACACCACACTACAAAATCAGAGAAAGAAACTTGGTTGCCAGAGAACTATATGATACTAGGCTCAAGGGAAATCATTTAATGCAAATACATTTCTGGTCCAGACTCCAAAGAAACTTTTACTGATGAGCCAAAAACTAGCAAGTGAACCAGCAACTCCTGACTCCTGAACATCTACTGAAACAATGATCTTCATGTTAAGGGACATGAAATAGCATTACTAATACCTAATGCAATCCATTTTTAAGGGAGTGCCATTGTCCCGAGATGGCTACAGTAGCATTTTTAGAAATTAAGTGCCTTCACATGACAAAAATATGCATATATACATTGTCAAGATAATTCCTGTTTACATACCTGCCACAACAGTGATAATAGCTTTTTCTATCTCTGATCAATTTAATCTACATAATGAACAAGGAGAAAATTAAAGGAACAAGGTGATTATTATGTGACAATCCAGAAATTTTCTATTATTCCACTAAGTAAAGCAGATTAAACAGAATAATCCATATATCATGAAGATTCAGAACAAGTATAATCTGAATTTCTTAAGTAAAACTGAACATAACAGGTTAACTGTTAGAACTAGAACATTAAAAAAGGTTAAGAATTCAGATTAGATTAAGAAACACTCAGATTGACAACTACATAGTTAAAATAGTTTGTTTTTTCCCCAAAAATACCTAGTCCTGAAGAAATTTGCCCTAAATAATAAAAAAAATAAAATCTCAGAGCTGTCATCTTTAAGCGCACGTGAAGGATGAGCATGATCCCAGAGATTAAAATAGACAGCCAATAGCATAAAACTTCCATTGGAGAAACCAACACAATGATTAACCAATAAACAGTTTCCCTGCTTAAAGTCACAAATGCTAATCTAAAGCAATTAAACCAGTTCTCAGGTCTTCAGAGGGTGAATGCCAATTGGTAGGCCTGAAAGATATTCAGGGAATAGTGCAAGAAAGCACGCTGGGGCCTGAGAAAAGCCTGAAGCATGGGGGACCACAATGCGCCACAAGACAGTCCATGACTTCTGCTCTTCCCTTTCCACTCTGTGTCATCTCTCAGGATATTTTCAGGTCCTATCCTCCACTAGTAGCTCCTGGAGGTGCCAACAGAGACTGGATCCCACTGGAGCCACAAGAGGCAGCATGAAGAAACGGGCACAAGGATACTGGTGGATTGGTGTGCCTTGGGCAGCAGCAGCAAGACAAGTAAGGCACACCTGCATCTGGGGAAGTCACGGCGACTGAGAACAAGGGTGAGGAATAAAGCCAGGGATATGCGACGACTCAAGTGATACATACACAAGGGCTGAGAGCTAAACTGTTAAATACCTTACCCTTTTTTAGCATTTTTTAAATTTATTCCCATTTGTGACTACAATCCACAACTTAAGTCTCAGTTCTGCCTGTTCCTCGTGGCCCTGAAGCCAGGTTTCCTGGGCCTATCTTACCCAAAACTCAACTAGCCACTACGTACAAAATTAGCTACTATCAGCAAGTCCTAGAGAGTTATAGGTCAATCACATTAACCTGAATTTCCAGAACAGCAGCAGAAAAAGAAACAAAACCAGAACTATTCATAACCATCTAGCAGGTAACATCATAAGCCAAGTAAGCATCAACATAGATTTGTGAGAAAACAAATAATTTCTCTCTATTACATGGTGGGTAGCAAACTTTGACAATAGAGGGAAGGACAGATGTAACAAATCTTGACCTTGGCCAGCATTTTGAAATTCTCTGAAACAATTCTCATAAGCCAGTTTGGAATACCTGACTTAAATGGAACAACTGTAAAGATGGATGTTCAAATGGTTAGAAAAGCCATTTTTAATTAGTGATCCATTGCAGAATTGAATATGCCAAAGACAACTCCATAAAAACCCAGCCAAATCTACCACTATTTAACATTTTCATTAATGATATGGACAGTGAAATTGAGACTATACTGATTCAATTTGCAAATTACATCAAATGATGAGTATTGCAGGCACTGTAAAGAAAAAGACTGGAATTCAAAATGATCTTGGCAACCTGGCATCTCAGTCAACAGTGTGAAATCAATATGATTAGTCTCCCTAAAAACATTAATGTTCAAAAAACACTATATGAGGTAAAAAACAGATGCATGAATACAAAATGGAAGAATGATCTGGGAACAGCTCTTTAGAAAGGGAACTGAAGGTTTAGCAGACTAAACTTCAGCATGTTCTAATAATGTCATCATATTGCAAAAGTAATAGACTATACCAATTCATGACACAAGGTGACCTTCACATACTGCTCAGTACCAGTAAGGCCTCAGCTGAAGAATTATGTCCCATTTTGGTCATTAACTCGTTATTAAAGACGTGGATTATGAGTACAGAATCTAAAAGAAATATCAGGCAATAAGCAGAAATTTGATAAGCATGACCTATGAAAAAAGATCAAAAAAGTAAATATTTAAGAGGTCCTTTACCAAAGTAAGTCTGTACTCAAAAAAACTGGGTAGATTGGATAAGGTACTGGGATACCTCCAGTCTTACGTTCTATGATTCATGAAGTGATTTGATGGATGTCTTCGTATAGTCACAAATAGATACTTACTGAGTGTTATAACTTGCAAACTTTTTTTTGCAGCTCTAGCGTGGTAAAACTCTGCTGCACATTTGATTAAAAGTAGCCTTATGACTGAAGGAAGGAATTTCTTGACATCTCCACTTAAATTTTAGAAGTGTAATGTAAGTAATTCTTTTCAAATCATTGTGGCATTTTAACTAGTGTGATAAAGTTACCAGCTTATAACTTACATAATTAAAACTAAGCATATTATGATATGCTATGATTAAGAAATTATGGAATATCAAAACAATGGATTAAGATATCCTGTACAAATACCCAGAGAAACAAGAAAATACTTCATTAACCTCTGATGATTAATATTGTATGCAATGGACTTATTAAAAAACCACTTTGGCTAATTGTAAACACAATTTAAGATGGGTTCTCAAAGCAGACAATAGAAATGAAGCAACTAAAACCCAATATAGCAAGTTCATCCTTTTTATAATAATAAATTAAAAGCTTATAGTATGGATTAATTTTATTTAGCACACTTTAAGTAAAATTTTCATACAAGTCTGCTGCTACACATCCAGTTTAGTTTTCCTCAACTTTAAAAAAAGAAAAACATATTGTACTATTCTGCCTCATGATGATAATGCCTTGGCCTTGACTTCCAAACAGGTAAGATAAAACTTCATTACCCTAGCTTAAAATTCAAAAACAATAAAAGAATACTGAGAAGAGAAATATAACAGCATATGTTATTTGTCCAGAAATAAGTGCAAAGATATGCTAACAGAAGTGATTTTTTTTAAACTAAGAACTGTTAGTAGTTGCAGTTACTTCAGTTAAATATCTGATTTCCTTCCTTATTTTTGCCTAAATTAGACATTGCTGGAAAAATTTCCTAATTTTTATAGAAACCATATATTTAGCTTCTGACAATTCAGTTCAGCAAAGCTGAAAGTAAGCTTCCAGTTGACTATATGGGAGGACAAGTGGGACTAACTGTATTAACCAATCAAATGAAGTAGTAAGCAGAAAAAGGGGAGTGCTAACACCATTATAATACAACAAGCAGATTTCTGTTAGAATATTGTGTTAGCTACAGTATTTACATGTCACAAAAGGATGTATTCTCACTGCTGAACTTAAGATGTCTGCCTTAGCCAGCTAGTCCTCCTAACTGATACAAAAAAAAAAAAAAATTTAAAAAGATTCTTTGAGAGGCAATGCAGAAGCCTGACCCTGATGCTCCAAATTGTTCTCTGGAGAAGCTTCTTTTTCTTTGGACTGTATGGACTAGTCAGTCCAACTAAAGGTCTTCAAGTCAAGTGAGGCAAGTACCCCTCAGCTTGGACAACAGCTACAAGACTGATTCAAGGTCTCTGGAATCTGCCATACTGAAGAACTTATCAGCAGAGAAATTATGTTCTGCAACTACTCAGACAGGAAGATGACAAAGGCAAAGAGAAACACTGGAAGCTGGACTAAGATCAGAATGAAAATAAGTGTTAATTTGCATCAGTGAAAGTCACTAGCCAGGAACAAAAAGCTTTTACAAAAGGATGGGTTTCCATTTTACAAAATAGTGCTTTTACCTCAAGTAAATTTTTCAACTCACCAGTAGAATTTAGAAATAAGATTACCAGACAAGATTGTACAACTCGTTTGTGTGAAAAGAAAGCAGCTAATTAATTACAGTAGCCACTTCTAAAATTTACAAGCATAAAGATTGTATTTTTTACCTATGCTGAAGAACAACACGATAAGCAACTAACTTGGACTTAACTGATTAATAAAATAGGGATTCATTCATCAACCTGCAGGTTACAATGCTGTCACCTTCTGAGAGGTTGACTTCCTTACTCCACAACAGAATTTATGCTACTTTTATCAAGTCTCTTAGGACTAGACTCCCTAAACCATAGGACTTAGCTGAGTAAAATCAAAACATAGATTCCCAAATTTTTCTTCAGCTGCCATATAATTCTGAGGGCATCCATAACACTTCAATATTAGAGATCTACTTGTGGACATGGTCACAATCACCTCAACTTTCACAGAGCTGAGTGAAATGCCTGTCTCATTCTACTGGGACACACAGAAGAAAGCTCTCGCAAGAGTCTGAATTCTAGATGGAAATCCCAAAGATACTGCCAAATATCTACTAGGTCAGGGTCCACAGAAATTGAATCAAGTAGTCATATTTTCATTTAAAACACAACAAAGATATGATAATGATAGTCTCCCCTCCTCATACAGAGATATAGCCCTTACTCAGGTTACAGGTATTTACGTTCAGTTTTCTTTCCTGCCCAGAGCAATCCAAAACCACCTCTCCCTTTTCCTAGGAAATATTTCGCGCAGTAGTAATGACAAATTTTAACTCAATCATCAGAAAAGAACCTGAAAAATAGCTCACAGCTTGACAGTTACTGGCAATCAAACGGAAAGAGCTAGGCTCCAGGATTTCCACAAAGGAAAACTCAAAATACATGGGGAGAAATTCAAAAGTCTGAACAGGATTTAAAAAGCAAAGATTTCTATGCAGCTCTTCTTGAAACAGAAACTGGACACAAAAAATGGTCTGTATATTAGTGAAGGAGGGTTCTTCACTTAATTTTGGTTATTAGTTTTCTTTACTCTGTATGAGGATAGCACAAAAAACAAAATGAACGGTGATCTCAGGCTTCTGTGCACTTGTGGAGCTTGAAGAGTTTAGTTCAGGTCAAGGTGCTTCAAGCATCCAAAGACAGGATACTGAGTTTACCATTAAAATAGTATTTAAAAAAAAAAACAAAAAACAACAACAAAAAAAAAACAAACAAACAAAAAACCCCTACACTTTACAATTTAATCTGACTTCAAACTATATGCTTTGTTTGCTATTAGAATAGTTTGTATTATGCAGGAGTACATTAACTAGTGTGCTGTAACAGGCTGATACAAAGGAAATCATAACACAACTCAAATTTTTCAATCTGCTAGTATTGGACAGACCTGAGGAAGACTGCTTTGCTCTTATCCTTCAACATCATCTTATTGTTTGTACCTGAGTATACCTGCTACCTATTTTTTTTGCAAACTTTCATTTACTTTCACTTCTAAAAAAAGGGAAAACATTTATTTTATTCTTTTCAGTTTCTATTCTTTCTATGCTTATGATTTTTATTGTTCTCCAGCACTTACTTGGAAAACATAGTCTAAATATGCCTTCATAACGATTACAAGTATAAAGTAGGAAATAATTTGTTTTTTTCCCACCACCACCCCCAGTGTCAAAAGTGGACAATCTAGCCAAGAAAAAATACTGCCAGATCAACATTGAGAAATACTGGGAAAGAAACGGGTGCACAGGATTATTACAGAAGTGGATAGAGGGGGAAAATTTCACTAACCTGGGCAATCAAACTGCAGCAGATGTTGAGATCTGAAGGGAGATAAATGCAGAGATTAGAAAAGCAAGTAAAGCATGGGAAGCCACTGAAGATTTGGGGTCTCAGAGATACCTGCTTAATAGTTACATTGGACCTTTACAAAACCAGTGCCTTGTTAGTCTTCCATTGGAAACAGAAATATGGTAGATTAAGTGGATGAGAAAGGTAATAGTGCTAAAATTGACAGCTATACCTACAGTTTTAACTTTTTTTTAGTATCTACAGTAGAGAGAAATATCTGTTTGATGCACAGTTATCTGTTGGTACTGGACATAATTTAAAAGATACTATCCCATCATTACAAAACAGACTAACAGCAGATTCTGGGAAATAAAAGATGTAGTAGACTTCAGAAAAATGAGTGACGTAGGAGATCTGAAGATATGAACAGGTTTCTTGAGCAGCAGCCCATAAAAGCAAGTGAATGTAGTGATGGAGACTGATTTTTTTTTTTCCAGTTTGAGTAAAAAAATCCAGACATACCAATTAGATATTAAACATTATTTTACACAACATTTTTAAAGTAGCAAGTTTATGACATAACACAAGTGGCTCACAAAACAAGAGACAGTACTTACCTCATAAGAGCTGAATTTCTTCAAGATGCACTATGTGTATGCACTTTACTGTGGATATGCACGTGTTTTATATTTTTAAGTTTAGAGATTTTTGGTTACTAGAGTCCATAGAGTATATGTCATACTTTTCCTCATGCTTTGTCCTTTATGTCTGAATGCAGCATTTATACCTGTGCTGCTATTTGTCTCCACTGTGGAATCCAGGGCCATAGGACTTAAAGGGAAGAGAGGGGTGCAGGATTAGGACTGTATGCACAAAATGCACAACCTGAAGAGCTTCACTTATTGTAAGGTGAGGTATGTAACTCTTCTCTGCTATGGCTCCTTGAGCAAGTACCTGTCCCACTGAAGAGAGCACAAAGCAACTACTACTGTCTATGCAGAGATGACCACGGTTACAAGGACAACAACTAGAACAGTGGTTTCTCAAATGAGGAGTCTAATCTAGAGATGTCACACCTGACAATATTAGTGAACATACCAGTGGAGGAGGCTTGAAGAGTTACAAAAATATTTGTAAGCAATGTTACGGATGATGACTAGGGTCTTGGTGGGCAGAACATCAACTACTGCAGTGAGATTCAGCCTCACTGTCCTATAGCTTGTCCTGATATGGCAGCTCAGATCTCCTTGGAGAATCTTGGGTGGTTTCTATACCCTTCATATTTTCCAGTATAATTCTTCTTAATGACCCAAAGGTTTTTCTTGGGGAGGGTGCAGTTTAAAAGTGGAAAAGGCTATTTTTCTGAATGGGCGGAATAGAGAGACTGTGTTGTCCTGAATAAATTAAGGCCTTTCAGAAACTGAACATATGGAAGTGAATACAGTTTTCAAAGTACATAGCAGGAATTTCAGGTAAGTTCCTAGAAAAACTGGCTACAGAGGATCTCATGAGAGCTTGGCTCTTCATTTCTCCAAGTTGATTGCACAGGAAGACAGTTTTTATTGGCACAAGTTCTAGAGGGTAAAGGTTCAAACATTGAATTTGCACAGCAGAATCTGATCTCCTACTAACAAAAACAAGGCATATCACTGATACAGAGTAAGAAATGGGTACAGACAAGTCAAAATAGCTGGCTGGTAAAGAACAGACTGAAGGACAAATCATCCTACTTCAATTTAAGAAGGCAGTCAAAGGCCATAAAACAGTCGTAGAGTAGTTAAATCACGTGAAGGCAAGGATCTTACACTACAGAGGGGAAAAGAGGGGGAATTCAAATCTGGCAACAAAGATCTGCATCATCTATAATCCGTATCAACAAGTCCTCCTGTTCATTATGTTGTTTCTACAGGGGAGGGAAAAAAAAACACAAACAAAAAAAACCCCACCACAGACAACACGCCACACTGCTCTTAGCCAAAGAATAGGCACAAAATGGATGTTCCAGCAAAAGATAGGAAGTATAGACCAGTAGACAGCACTATCTTCTTGTCTGAGAACAGACTATGTGGGCACAGCATCAGACCCAGCAACTTCAAAGTCACAAAACACAGAAGATCTGGAGATAGACTAAGCCACACAGTAGACAGACTAATATTTATCTGAGCTGTCTGATTCTGTGATGCAGCCCAGAAAATGGGTTTGTTTATATGCATTAAAAAGTCCTTATGACTAACAAGGACTTTACAGATATTCCAACCATCTCCATGCCCCTCCCAGGAATAAAAATGTGTCTTGTTAGGATGGTGACGATTTTGAACGCAGTTTAGCTTCCACCTGACAAGCAGACTGTCCAAATGATGGGCCTTTAAGTGCCCATCATCTGTCCTGATGACATATATCTGAAATACATTGCTTTAAAGCTTCCCTATACAGCAGAAGAACCATGACCTTGCTCTCCGGTAACAGAGGATACAATTGCAGTATTGCCCATAGCTATCTTTAAGCCCAGAGACTGTCTAGAGAACAGATTCATGAGTTCTGAAAAGACAGTTTACATTTTGAGGGCACTGTATCTGTCACTAAAACCAGTGAGCTTCCCCCAGTGAACTAGTTGCCCTGGATGCCAAAGGTCCCCCACAGACACTTACTAAACTCTTCTAGAATTTCAAGAAGGCAGAAGCATATATATAAAAAAAATACCTGCTTGTGCCAACCTTCAACAGCTCATATGTGATCACAGATATAGCCTAGCATACAGCACAATGTACATTTTTAACTGTTATGTTTTGACCTGCAAGCCTGAACAGGTTCTAGAACTTACTGCAAAGGAGGTACACCCTTGCAAATGTGGAAACCAAAGAGGCCACCATAACCTTCATTATGCCAAGGGAAAAGGTTTGACTGCCAAGGGTTTAAAAACCCTATTGAGCTCTTTCATCAGGTCTCTAAATATTTCACCACTATTTTCTGTAGAGAAGATCTGTCTGTATTAGGCAGCTACCTCAAAGACTGGGGTTAAAATCCTCAAAGCTGTCAATAATTCAAATGACGAGGGCCCTGGTATCATTAATAGTTTTGACCTAACACAAGCTAAGGAACTTCACACATGTGGTAATGTAATGGAAATGTTGAATTCTGAAAGTTAAGATATAACAACCAGCCTCTCAATTACATCTAACTTCAGTTTGCAGGCAACCAAGTTTCCCTAAACCTACTCTTTTTTTGAAGATGAAAGTGAGTAGTTTCCTATTACAATAGGAAGTTTCCCGGGGAAAAGATATTATTGGAAGGACAGCTGAAGGACCATGGGAAGTAACGACTAGGAAATGAACTGAACTGGAAGGATTATCCAGATGAAAGAGTCCAAGACGACTAGGTATGCTGGGTAACGCAGACTCAAATGCTCAAAATGGCCAAGTAGTCCCCAAAGGAAGCACAGCAAGGTACTCAATCTGTCACAGCTGTTTGTGGACTGAGCAGAGCAGAGGATTAGTGGCCTGGTAAGAATGCTTGTCATCACTGGCACTTCTTTCCAGCCGTTCCTAAGGTCTATAAAAAGAGAAGGCAGCTAAACTGATTACCTTCATGCAACATATAATACCATGAGGAGCAAAGAATCTCCTCTGAATTCTTCCAAACATAGTGTATTCCTGGTTTTCATACAGCAAAGTACAGCACCACAGAGGACACACCCACTACAGTGTATTTTATTTCCTAGTGAAAAACAGCTACGCTGCTGGCAGCCAGGCTTATTTAGAGGCTAAACCTTCACTTCATTGTTATGAAGCTTCCCCAAGAATCTGAATAGGCAATTTCACAGTGGAGCCCACAAATCTCCTATTTTCAAGTAAGATGCCATCAGAGCCTGAGAGTCTGTACCTAACAGTGGTCCTGGGGCTGCTATATCTTTCTGGAATACCTTTTAGCTGGCCAGCTGCTTGGAAGTCTCTTCGATTTTCACTGTGAGATACATTTTCTTTTCAAATAGAGCTGATGAAAATCTTAGAGCAGAATCCAAGGTGATGCTTTGTTTCTCAGTGGCAGCTTCTAGAATCTGAGGCAGTATCTACCTTTTTTTTTTTTTTCCAAGCATTAAGTCTGCAGTCTCACTTCCCTGTTCCTTGAAGGTCCAGCTGAACCTATTCCTGGCATGTGCAGATTCAGAGAAGGAATGAGTTACTGAATCTTCAGTGAATCTATCTATGGAAGAGAATAAATCCAGTATTTAAATGTCTCCCAGGACAGATTCTCCAAAGGAAGTTGTTGGAAATAGTGGCCAGGCACACACTATGTTTTCATACCTTAAATATGAAGCACACAGACACAGAATGCATGCACTCCACATAGCTACTGCTAACCAAAAATCTCTACATATGCAAGTATGTACCCATCACGGAATATGAATGTGGATAAGCATCAAAAGTCAGATTAAGTAATTAGTCTGTAAATTAAGAAACAGGCAGCAACGCAAGGTGACAAATATTGAAATCTATTTTTCCTGAGCTATTCTGAAGTTTTAAGAGCACAGTCAGTGTTACGGTAACTTTCACATTGCTTACCAATTGATGGGTAGCTTTGTATACAAGCCTATAACCACATTTAAACAATAAGCCCAATTTTCAAATACAAAAAATATCTAGCCATTCTTTAAGAGTATGTATTTTGTTTATAAAAAAAGATTTAGACTTAGAAAGGTAAACTTTGTCAATACACATTTTTATTGTATTGTCTACCATTCAGTTGCTTTCTTTGAAGTAAAACATGTAATAAGTATTTGCACTATTTTGTTCAACTATTCAGTTTTCAGTTCTGTTTTTCATCCAGGAAGGTGTCAAGCACTCTAAATAAGACAGGACCTATCATTAGCAAGAGCCATTTAATAAAAGTAACTGCTAAACTAAACCATGTCTTTGTTTGAAATTGAATTAATGGAGATATTGTAAGTGTCCCAAGACAAATTACTATGGAACTGAAACATTGCACTGAAAGTGGTAAGATGATATTCTCAGTCCCACCAGTATTCCTCACAGTGGCTGAGTATTGCTATATGAAAACACAACACAATACTGGGCCCCTTTTTTTGTAAATGTGTTATAATTAATATAGTTCTAAACTCAGACTGAACTTTAGTAGTGACCTTAGTCACTGCTTAGAAAGGACTAAGTCGTGACAACACCCATTTTAAGCAGTATTTCTTTTCACCCTGCTAAAAGCACAAAAAGCAACAGCATATCTTTTAAACTACCTAACATGTAACCTTACATCAAATTTTAAGAGAATTGACCTATTATGCTCATAAGAATTAAGGATGTATGATCCTGATTAAGTACATACTTTTTAAAAGGGTAAGAAAGAACAGCACTAAATGCTTAACATTAGACCGCAATTCCTGAAAAACAGCAGCTCTATTAGCAGAACAAGCACAGGACAAATGGCACAGAAACTAGGTATATTTTCTTTCAAATACACTTAATCACTTCCTCGTGAGATAGTCCTTATTAAAAACAACCTGGAAAGATTATTTGGCATTAGTCAGACAGATTTCTGTTGTGGACTCCCAATTTAAATCTGAATGGACTAAACTAGTTTTTTATTTGGCTATTTGCCTATTTTAGAGAGACATCAAAAGAAAAAACTCTCAATCACTGCAGTTTCCACTGGTTTTAAAATTGAGAGGAATAACAACCGTTTGATTTAGTAATCCTATGAATTACCAGTTTGCTCTTCAACAATCTGAATTAATGGTAAAAGTATATAATGAAATTAAGTCAAAACCTATTTATAGTATTTCTCTCAACCCAGTTCCCCAAAATCACATGGAATGGAATACCTACTAATGGTATTTGACACCAATTAAGCTGGGATAAGAAAAGCTCTCCCTTTCTGGTTCTCCCCCACAAGAGCCAAGAGGAATATGATGCCCATTTCACACACAGCTGATATTAATTGTTGCCAGCTCCTTCATACAAATCTTATCTAGCATGCCATATAATGAATTTGTCGATTTTATTTTATTTTATTTTTAGACCCTAGTTCATAAGCAGGTTATTTTCTCTGGTTTTAACAGCTTTTACCCTATCTAGCAAATAGAGTGCAGATGGATAAAATTGCAAAGACCTGGCTAATTCTATCATTGCAACCCCCAAAATGAGCTTTTATTTCTTCCTTATAACAAGTTTTACAACATGCATCCTCCTTTCCAGTAAGCTTCAGAAAACACAAGAGAGACAAAGAGAAATCAAGGCTGGCCTCAGCAGCACTCAGAGACCCTGCCTGGGACCCTGTGAGCCTCTCCGCTGTCCCAAGTCAGCAGACAGCAGCTGAGGTGCAGTGACTAGAGCAACCTCCAGTTACCGTGGACCCCAGTGGCGACACACAACCCGAACCAGTAGGGCCCGTGGCACCTGTGTTTCATCACGTGGTCAAGAGCACCCAACACTCTGGTGGAAACTGCCTTTCCAGGTGGGAAAAATGGGACTTGTTAAGTACAGGAACCAGGTCTGAGGGCTAAGGGAAGAGTTGTAGGCATGAGGCTCCATGTATAAGTGTTTTTTCTTAGGGCACTTGCAACCAGCATCCCATTCTAGCAGCCTGGCTATCGTTGGCCAACACTAACAGTGGGAAAATTTCAAGAGTTTTAGTATAACAAAAGCTGTCACTTGTCCAAGTATCATATCCCTTTTCCAGAATTGCTACAGTTTTAAAAATGCAGTAAACAATGGAACAAAAGTAACTTTCATTTTCAAAAGCTGAGGAAATTAATCTCTGGTTTGATAGGTAGATGTAGCAGCAAAAAGTTATTTTTTCTTACAGTCTTTGACTTACCTTGAAGTATGCACTTTTACATACTTCTGGAAGTACATAAAGTGTGTTTTTATCAAAAGCAGACAAAACTAGGATTAAAAAAAAAGTCCAGAGCTATCTACTGAGTTGAAGTATCTGTGATGAAGGGCAGAATCCATGCTGTTCCTTCATAAACACTGATCTATTCACTTTTTCAAACACAGATCCACAGAGACTTTCCAAGGCTGTAAACAGTACCCCCCACCACACATCATTACCCACCAGCAATATATGCTGTGGTTCTTCCCTTACTTATTTTTATGAACACATGAGTATCTCTTTCAATTTAAAAAGATTCTTCTTTTTTAAATTACTAAATTTGAATTAGAGGGATGAGTGTTTGTCCAGTTCTAAAAGCAGCTAAATTCTTGAATGAGTTTAGGTTTATGTAGAAATAATTACAGAAATGGTGGGTTTAGCTACAGGAACACTTCATTCTTTAAGCCTCAAGCAGCAGGTTTACTGTTAGCCCTACAACTGCATCCTCCAACCCAGCGATTTGAACTCCTGCTTTCTGTCACAAAGATTTCTGCTACTGAGGATATATCCATCCTTTGCAATCTCATACAAAATAATTACAAAATAATCCTAAATATATGACCTACAGGTATTAAAATTCTTTTCATCCTGATCACTTATCCAAGACCAAAGGTTAGAAAAATCTTACACATTCTGGAAGTGGAAATACTGCTATTTATGAAATTCAAGTTTTAATTTTCCATTTCAACATCAGTAAAGCTAGGGATTATTTTATTAAACTATTTGTATGTCAAACTTTCTGAAAGGTAAGTGAGCACTCGCATAGTACTTAATGGACCATATACATAAGCAAACAGAAATCTGACATTGATGGTACCTAATGTAGTTTCTTTATCAGTATAAGCACATGAAACTTTATTCCAATTCATACTGTTTCTTACCATCCCTATCATACTCACTGATCAAAGTTTGGTTTGATCAAAGTCATATTTCAGAGTATGGTCAAGAGTCCTGGGTACATAACACTAAGTAGTACCTCAATGCTCCATGGATTCTTTGTGAATATTCAAAGGTACTTAAATTAAATTTTGGATAGAAACCTGAATCATAAATAATTGAATGTTTTAAAAGATTAAAAAAAAAAAATCAAGCTGTTTTCTATTTAGTAATACTATCTGCAAAGCCAAGGATGAGAGCTAAGCTTCTTGCTTAGAATGGTTTTCTTAAAAAGTAGTAGGAGCTTACTACACATTGTTTAAGAATATTTTCCTCTCATTCACAGGAGGAGCAGAGAATTATACAGCAAAATTGAGTATTTAGAGACAAGTAAAGAAAAAAAAAAAACCTCATGGGTTTCAGGAGCAGGTTTTGATAATAAGTTATCAGTGAAGAGTTCCTAAGAGCTGGTGAAGCTTCCCCTCTCAGAAGTGGCATACAAAGCAAACTGACTACCACTGAAAATTTTACGTTATAAATAATTAAGCTTCATGGTTCCTCTGAAACCGAGCCAAAAAAAAAAAGCTGGAATGTAAATCTCTCGGTATAATTTTGAGATAATCTTTAAAATATTAGATTCTAACTGTACTTTGGAATAGTTTTATAGTGTTATCAAACACTGTATTAGGAACAGCCTTGATCAAGTTGTTTTCCTGTACTGGAACTGTATTTTGCAATCAGAATTTGTGCCAATCCGATATGGGGGAAAAGGCACTCCACAGAAGTGAAAACACACACTAAAAAAAAATTATACAATATAAAAAAAAAAAAAAAGGCATTTTGTCCTCTGCAAGTCAACCAGCAACTTCAGTCCAATCTAGAAACAAGAAGCATTTGTACAAATATCTTAATAAAAAAATTACAAGTTTTTTGTTAAATAAATGTATTTTAATGGTTCTGTGGTCTTGTATAGCCTCGTTCTTCAGTTCTCTGCAAGCATTAATGATCATTTACAATCTATCCAATAGCTTTTTCTACAGTACTTCCCTTCTACTCCTTGTTTTATTTCAGAAGATCTCTACAAAACTTCTGGGAAAATAGCATAAGATGTCACAATAGCTTACTCATCTGATGGTACAGTCCTTTGAAGTAGTCTACTTATAAGTGTTATAGAATAAGATCTACATGATTAAAAACTAAGTAACAAGAACTAGCCATGAATAAAAGTCAGTTTACAACTGCTCAAAAACAAACCAGCCCCCACCCTAAGGTAATTTTTAAAATAAGTATCTGATGCAGAGTCAGTAATCCAACCAATGTACTACCAGAAAGCAGCAACACTGCTTGCTATATTGTATGCAAACCCATGGGCTTTTAAGCAGTTGAAGATTTTTTTTTTTTTTTTTTTTTTTACAGAATTCAAGACATTTCTTATCATTCATACTGTTCTATCATGGATGAATAATAAATATTAATATGATCCTTCTGTTTTCACAGTGGGGAGTAGTTCTACTAGTCCATGCTCTTTATCAAATACTCAAATATGAGGATGTGTAATGACCTAAAGAGAGCATCCCATTGCAGGTTGTGGGCTTCCCCCCCCCCGCTTTCCCCTTTAAGCCTTTTGGTTTGCACCACTTCAGTTTAGACGGCACCACCAAGAAACCATCCAAAAGTAATTCACCATTTAAGCAATGCAGCAAGTACCAGCCAGATATATTCCACGTAATACATCTCCCAGTTGCATCAAAATTTCTTTGATTAACAGTATACTACCAGAGGGGGAAAAACAAACAAACAAAAAAACCCTCCGCTAGGGAAACAAATTAACTTTAGTACATGTATAAGAAATGGCTGATTAACAGCTTCCCCATCATTAGAAGCTAAAGCTCTATCAGTTACTGTAGACTGCAATAAAAAACAGCTGAATTGGCAGTCAGAAGCACTGGATAACAGAATTAGTTATATTAGTGCTATAGTGGTAAGCTACAAAGCTAGAGATAGGAAAATCCAACCTGAAAAATGTTCAATAAAATATACCCTAAAAATACACATTTTAACAAACGTAATTGGGTAAAACTTCTAATTTTTTTCTGCTACTTACTCCTTCCATTATTCATCTGAAACACACAAGTATCATCAGCAATGTATGCAGCTGAGTACCAAAATAAAGAATTCACTTTGGAATAGTACAGAATACCTTTCAAACATATCTTTTCATTGTTGAAGTATTTTAAACCTTAGATTGAGAACAAGGAACTAGAATTTTAACTGGCTTAACTAAAAGTTCTAATTAGAGCCCTGGAATCTCTTATAATCACGAACATCATCAAAATTTATCTCATGTTTCTCCCCAACACAATTTGCACTTTAATTATTTCTTCCCAACAGCAATAGTTTTCTTAGTCCATTACACAAAGGGAAATAGCTGTACATCATATACATTAAATACATCATATGTAAGAAGAAATGTGCACTTACCAAGTGAACATAAGGCACAAAGTATCCAAAAAGCGCAGCTGGGATCCCAAAAGCCCAGATTCGGTAACTAAGAACTCTGAACACAGAGAAATTGCAAATTTTTTCTTCAGGAAGAAATTTGAACTTTCCCTTCTTTCCTGCCTCCTTGTCTTTGGCATCGGAAACAAGGGGTTTGTACGTAAAGCCAGCCAGGAACAGAATAAACAGAAGTATGCACAGGACCCGCAAGGTGTTGTATAGGCCCACGGAATCGATCAAAACTCTCAAGAGGAAGGGCAGTGACACGGTGAACAAGCTGCTGCCTGCAGTGACAATGCCATTCACTAGTCCAAGACGTTTCTTGAAATAGTGCCCAAGGATGACCAAGGATGGCTGGTACGCAAATGAGCAGCCACAGGCAAATAATATTCCGTAGGTGAAATATAGAGGTTCAATGGTGCTATATCAAAGGGGAAAAAAAAAAATCATTAGTGTTTTGTACAACACTGTATGCTCACATTCACCTACCATATGCAAGACAGTTCTTCAATGAACTGACATATTTACAGAAGCGAGTTAAGAGTTAGTATGCACTTATAGTTGACATACGCTGTACCAGCTCAACTCAGCAGTTACACTATTTTCTTCCACTGAAAGTTTCATAGAAGTCACCGAACAGGTAAAAAAGCAAAATTATATTTAAGTATAATTACACCAAATAGTCTGACTGAAAGAAAGTTTTAAAAGTCATTGTTAAGGTCAATTAGCCAAACATAAGTTCAACCACTGCTAGGTTTTTGGTTTCTTCTTTTCCAGAGAAAATTATATTGTTTTGATTTACGCATTTCTTCACTGTGCTACCAGTTCAAACATAATACTGAGCACTCCTCATGAATCCAGAAAAATCAAGTATTTATAGTTCATTATGAAAATACAATAGCAGAAGTAGTAAACATGATTAAGAATGAAAACATAAAAATACTGTCAAGTTTTAGCAATACAATACATTATAAGCAAATTATAGGCTTTTTAGGTTGTTGGGGTTTTTTTAGACAAATAATCTCCTTTTTATTAAACATTCTGAATTAAGTGCTTTGTTCCAGATATTGGATAAGCTATGAAAGAAACAGGAAAAAAGCTTAATAAAGAATGAAACTTTTCAACCCATATTAAGGAGGATCTTCACAAGGTTCTCCACCATTACTATCTACTACACAACTGAAATGAAGCAGAGCCATTGTATTAGATCACAGGCAGACACGGGACATTAAAAGATACTTGTACAAGAAATCTTAACAGTATAAAGTAACAGTGTTAGTATAATTAATTTAGTATTAATAAGTCAAAGCAAATATTTTTAACATTCAGATGAAGGAGGCAATGTGAGAGAAATGTTTTTATACAAGATGTGAGGTTTTCAATGAACCATGGGCTCTTTTCTATCAGCTGACACCTGCTTTTAAAGTAGTTACAGAAAACCATTTAACCTGTTAGCCAATATATTAACTTTTTTTTTTTAAGGTGTATGAATGCTTTATGCAGTGCTTTTCACCATATCGTAGGATGTTAACTGCCAGCATCCCTCTACATCAAAATACCCTCCACAAGCTTCCCATGGAATTAAGAGAAATTCTTAGAAAATAGTATTTGACCAACAGAGGTGTGACAATAGGAACTCTAGTTTTGTATATTATTGCGAAAAAGAATATTTGTGTAACATAATATTGTTGCTTTCTAAATTAAACTATCAATTTTTAAAACTGATTATACACAAGCTAAGCCAGCAGAAACAATATAAGGGGAAAGCATTTAGCTTTTACCTCACCTGTGCTAACAAGCCTCTTTAAACATATCAGGAAGTGGGATTTTTGTTTGTTTGCTTTAATAAAATGAACTAAGAAAACATTTGCACTTATATAAACCAACAAATAAAGTAAAAATTGGAAACTTGCTCAAGTAAAAAGAAAAGAAAGCTTGCTTTTTCCCATAAATGTAAGTTATTCCAAGAATAAATATAAACACTAGTCTCAGTACCTAAGATAGAACTCTACCTTCTCTTCCTGTAAATTTGTGGGTATGTTTTCACATTAGGGGACATATGCCCAAACTAGACATATTAGCTCAGGCATAGCGCCACACAGCATGGATATTCATCCATCCAGATCACAGCCAGCTCACATCTATCTGGTTCAGAGTACAGGCATAGAAAACAAATTTTCACAAGCCTGTCTGTATAGATATATTTTCATCTACGTAGGAAACTTCTGAATTTTGTTTTTGATCATTCCTGTACTTATTCTGCTAAGGGTGGGAGAAAAAGCAGACAGAACTAGAGGTAACTGTCACTTATTTTCCTGCTACTTATTACCCTATCTTCACTAACCAATTTCTGCTGATGACTAGAATAAGTAAATTTCCTGTTTCCTCATCTTCTATTGTGCATGTCCAACAGATCAGCCGCTCTTGAACTTCTTAGGATTTATTCTGCAAAAGTTACAGAAATGTACAAAATGACGTGTAATCTGGAGGAAGAAAAAACTCAACTACTGTTCAAGTTTTTTCAGTAACATAAGAAAGAACTAAGATTTTCTTAATAAAGCCAATACACCCTAAGTATATGTCACTATACAGAGGTTTTCACTATCTGTGTTTGGCAATTGGACCAGCAAGAACAGAAGAAGACAACATCAAATTTCACTAGAACATTAACACCTTCCTGGAGGTCCAACTGCATATTTATCAACATTAAAACAGTGATTTAAAAGCAAATTGAGGGGGGGAAGACAAAAACAATGTTTAGGTACCTGCTAAAACACAGCATACATCAAGCAAACATACAAGTTTATCCAGGACAATGCTGTTGATCTCATAGCCTTAGTCTTGCTGTTGATACATTTATATATAGTAGTTCCTGTTAAACAGGGACTGCTGTTGTAAGGTTATATTGTATTTTTTAAATTACTTCTGAAGTTGAAAGTACCACTTGGAGTTTTCACAAGCAATAGTTAGAAAGACAAAAACAAATAAAACAAGATTTCTACTCTAACATATAATATAAAGTAGCACTGCTTACTCCTTCATATTCTGTTGATAGGATCAGCATTACCTGTATACCGTAAGATTGATAAAGTAATTTGAATGTAAAGAAAATAATTTCTTTACCTTACAAAAGAACTTGAAAGGAGTCCAACAAACCCTACTGCAGCTCCAATAACAGCTACTTTTCGACAGCCAAACAGGTCTGTGAATATGCTGACTATTGGAGAACAGAAGAAGACCATCCCCATAGAAAGAGAGCTCACCCATGCTGCAAAATAGAAGACAACAGCATTTCAGAAGACCAAGTGATTTAAGCTTTCAGGCAGCATTTGTTTTAGTTCAGCAACATAAAATCTTAGCTAAAAGTTGGGTAACTATTTTAAAAATATTTAAATAAATTTTTAAATATATTTACCTAACATGGTAAAAATAGCATGACCAATTTACAAAATCAACTAATTTTGACTTTATCAGCTGAAGGAATGCAATTAGCTACAGAAGTTTTTATTACTTTTACCTTTTTTTTGTTTGTTTGTTTAAACACAATTATTCCTCCACTAACTAAGCTAGTATTCAAAACTGATGGTTAGGCTATTAAAGATACCTTTGAGGCTCCATACCCATTCTGACATCAATTAGCACATTTCACTTGATTTAATTCTAGAGTTTAATGACTTCAAACAGCTAGGTTTGCTAAAAAAAAATTAACAATTTTAAGTTAATTACATAGGTCTAGATCATACTGAATATTAATAACGATTAAATGAACAACAATAGGCTTTTACACCATAATATACACATGTGGAATATTTACTTTAAACTAAATGAAATTGAGCTAGTACAACCATTTCCACACATAACAGAAAAAGTGTCACTACATCTGATACTGCTCCAGCTTTACAAACATTATTAAAATGTACTTTGCTTACAAATGAGTCTTTAGATCATTAGGATTCAGTTCAGGTGAGTACATTAAAGTTTCAGGCACAAGTGTGTTTTTTATTCCAAGTGTACCAAAAATACCTTCAAATAACTTAGGTAGAAGAGAATTTGATTCATTTTTAAAGTCAACTTTCTGCTTCACTTCATACAGGTGTTCAGAACCACATCTTTTACCTGCTGTCATCTAATCGTTCTTTCAAACATGCACGCGTTATTGATGTTACACCCAACAGTTCTCCCAGCACATAAAGGTAAAACAAGCTGCTGTAGCACAATAGTTACAACAAATATAGTCAGGCAGGTAAGTGTCCCCATCTATTTGGAAAAACAGTTGGTCTAAATGGGTAGTGGAAAAAGCTGCTGATTCAAGATGCATTGGAAAAAATGTTTTAACTTCATTCTTAATTGTACAGAAGATTAAAAATCTCTTTCAACCTGGAATGGATTTAAATCTGTGTAACTGGAATTGTTTAGAGTATCTTTCCTAAAGAGACAGATAAACAATTGTGACTGAGTGATAAGGGCAAATAAAATTATCTGGAAAAAAAAATATAATCAAGAAACCTAATGAAGAATATTTACCAGTATATATATCAATACCAAGACTTAGAAGTAGAGCTGTTAAAACGCCAGTCAGCCCTACACATTGATGAAGACCCCATTGTGCAAGGCACTGAAGAAGACAGAGCAAAACAAACACACAAACAAAAAAATTGTTCCTTCAAAGAGTTTACAATGTAAATGAAAGACAAAAGAGAACAGATGGCTAGAGAAAAACAGAAATAAGAGCACAAGGAATAAAACCTTTATTTTAGGGCAATGATCTCAATGAACCATGACCTAAGTGTTGGGGGGGAAGGGGGGGGTGCGGTTACTGGGGTTTTTTGAGCACGTGATAAATATAATGGAGTTTCAAGCTGCAATCTGAAGAAGAGTGAAGTACTTTTATGGGTATTTCCTGGGTGTGACTAACCCAGGCAAGAGAGCCCTGCCATCCTTCCACCTCTGCAGTAGAAACATGAGCTGTATGAAAAGAGAGCACAAACAACTAGGAAGAACAAGGCCCCTCTGATGCTGACTGAAAGGCAAAGACGAAATCCAGGCAAAGATGAAATTTATGGAGGGTGTGTCCTTTCTCTTCCTCTGCAGTTAAGAAAGGCTCAAATGCACCTTGGGTGTTGCAAGAGATAACTTGAAATAACTTTGAGATCTGTCCCATTTTACAGCCCAGATGGCTCCCGATGTTGCAAGACATCATTATACCAACTACAATTTGTAAGCAGGAATCAGAGGGACTAAATGCTCTCATACAGCCTGGAGACCAGCCAGTTGCAAATCTTCTTAGAAGTCCAACTTCTACAAGACTCGCATCTTTTTCCTTACCTTTCCCAGAGTGAGCTGTATAGAGCCTGCAGTTCTACTGTCCAAAGGCAACCGCAGACACTAAGAGGTAGAATGTCCATGGCTTCCTGTCACCCCCCCAAATAAACGGTAGCTCCACCACCATGAACAGTTCTCAGCATCTCTGCAGGACTTGCAGGGCAGCACTAGGAGTCACAGAGTACTTGTGACACCTGGGGGATCTGCAAGGCCAAGGGAAAAGGCAGCCGAATCTTGAGAAATGGCCATTACAAGACTCACTGTCATCAGACTGACAGAGGTAGGAAGGTACTGGTGCATGGTTTAACCTCCTGCCAGCCTTCCTGCCTAGGTGTGACAAGACACAAAGGCAACCGTGGCACTAGAGAAGACCACCAGAGATTCCTGGTTATGAGAATCCAATCTCACATGGACAGGTACATGCACCCCATTCATGGGGACAAACAGGTAAAGACACCGGTCAACAGAAACAGACTAAGTAGCTTGCATAGTCACAGACTAAATCACTTCAGGGTCACAGACACAACTCCAGCAGTCCTCATTTCCAGTTAACACAGGCTGTGATTCAATTAGCCTTCTCCTCAGTGAAATCAAATAGTTTACAGTACTTTTCAATGGCTTATAAAGCTAATTAAATAATTGGAATACAAGACCCTGAAGTGAAAACATTCAGCTCAAATCACATTCAGTTAACAACATGCTGACTTTGTATCCTCATGCTTCCAGGTACTAATGAAAGCAATATGCCTTTCTTATCACTTGATTCTCTCTTCTTTTCGTCACAGCAAAGCCTAAAAAAGAAAGGTTCCCACTGATTTTCAACACAACAGACAGTTAAGAGGAAAGACAACAGTTATCTGAAGCATTTCAGAATGGCACTGCATTAAACTGCAGAAATGGGAGCCATGCTCTACCACTTATCTACCTAATGGAAACGGGAGCCCTTTAAATTGCAACTTTAAGTTAATATGAGGTTCTTGTGTTCTACAGAAATTTAACTTAGAGATGTTGCTGGCACGTCTTGTATGGTCAGCTTTATTTAATGAAAAAAATGTTCTTGAAGCTTAACTTCACATGTATGCATAGCTCAAGAAAATTTACTGTATTCATCTTTTGTGAAGAAACCTAGCACCAAAAAGAATTAAGATCTACTCAGAACAGCACATGTGCAAAATGTTAATTACCTTAAGGCAAATAATTCTTGCTGCAATACCTTGATCGTATGAAGAAACTGATGGCTATAAAATATACTCGATAGACCCAAGTAATTTTTGGTTTCACTTTGCTCATGTAAGTTTTCAAGCACTCTTGCACTTTTTCACTCAGTATGAAAAAGGTACAATGACTTGTCTTCCACATTTTTAAACAGAAGTTACAACCACTGTCCCAAATAAGTAATATGAAAAATTACAAATGCAGCTTGCCAGAATAATGAGAGCTCTCTAAAGCAGTCATTACATATTAATTAAAACATTTCTCCTCCAGGCCATTGGCCGCTTTCCTGGCCACAAGCTGGCCATATTCCAGAGCTGCTAATTCAGATACTAATACAGCACCTAATTGCTACATATATAACTGCATTCATATTCATACACAAAACATTTTGATTGCCATAGAAGAAAAGCTGTTCCTACTTTAAGGACTTAAACCTTCCTTAAGGCACTAGAAGGTAAGAATTAACTCCTCAAAACATGTAACTGCAGAATAACCAATTCCCGAGCTTTCCTAGAAGATGGAAAAGAAGTTATCCTTAAAATTAAAATATCATACCAGAGAGCCTATTGGTAGCATCTACACTGAAAAGTCTGTTTCTGTGCCATTGAAGCACATAATAGATTAAAAAAAACCCCAAATTTTATAATTAAAATTATTCTGAAGTGAAAAGTCACAGCTACATGTTCTTTTCTTATCAGTTCACTACAAATGTGTGTACTTCAGCTATAATCTCTGTTCTCATATTTCTTTAATTATTTCTCTGTTCAAAAGTCTATAGCAATGAAACCATACCACATAATCCACAAATATGCTGCTGTTTTACCATGAGTTTTTAAAAGCCAGCTTTATTTTTAAATAGTGTCTTTTGTCTTCAGCTATAAATACAGTATCTTACATCTGCGCATTCACAAAAATCATTCCTATTGTCACAGCTAGATTACATAATCATAGTTTGGTAGATAAATATGTAACCAAGCTGTTAAATGTTTTAGTTCATTCCTTAGACTCAAGCACTAGGACTTATGAGACAACAGAAAAGAAAGCATTAACACCATATCGCATTGGAATGCTTTATCATACATAAATTTAAATAAAGGCTACTCATCCATAGCATTCCTCTTCACAATCAAGATTTTTCTATGCATTACAATAAGAATCTTATCAGTTTTATCCTCACAAGTGTCTTTCAAGTGGTTGGGTTAACACAGTAATAACACCTTTCATTCTTTAATGATCTTCAAGAATTTTTTTAATATCTTCCTCTGAGATTTTTCTGGTTGAGACAGGGAACAAAAAGCTACTGTCTGGAAGACAAGTGATATGAGGCAAGTGAAGAGAAGAACATTTAAATTAAGGATACAAAATTGACTCAAAACTATTTTGTTGCCCCACATTAAAAAAAAAAAAAAAAATATCTGTGTTTGTGTAGCTCATACAGCAAACCAAGACAGCAGTATAATTACAGTTCACTGGATAGGCTGCAGAATAATCTACACATACCAAGACGCACCAGACTGTGGAAAGCGAGAGCAAACTTTCTATGTTTAATATAACAGATTCTCATGTGCAAAGACCTATAGCTACACTGGTTTTGAGCACTTGCAAAACAGACTGGCCAACCATTCCCTAAACCAGTACCTCTGCTCACTGTCAGATATCCTTCCTAAAAATCAGTTCTCCCACCATCTCATTATATAACCAGCACAGTAGTTCAGGCCATACTACCCAGCTAATACTTTTAAGTACAAACTATAATGATGCAGATAATGAGAAATTCTTGCATTAACTCATAATGAACAGAAAGTACAGAATCAGAGACAAACTGCTTTGGAGTCAAATCCTTCATTTATTGCTCCATTTATAAGCTGGAAATAATACTTCTCTCACACTGAAAGTGTGTGAAATGCTTGTTGTTTTGTAGAAAGTACTGTACAAAGACTTCTAAGAAATAGATTTTTAACGTGTAAAATAAACAATATAGGACAAGTTATTTGAACAGCAGATGTTTAAAAATGTTTCACTGTCTCACACCAAAAAGGTTTGTGCCAAAGTAACCTATTACAATAAATTTGTAATGCAGAGTTAATGCAATTGCTTAAATAATGGCTCAGCTTCAATATTTAGCAGGGCTTTCCTTGTGTTTTATAAAAATACTTGACAGTTTACAATATGAAAATTTTCATGCTTCCATTAAGTTATTAATTATGATTTATGCAAGAATAAGGAAGCCTGTATGTACTCTCCCAGCCTCAAACCAGTAACAGCTGAGGGACTTCCTAAGCCAGGGGTTTTTTGGGGTTTTTCCTACTAAAATTTGGACATTACTTTTTTTTTTCCCCAGTGTATTATTAATATTCTGGTGATTTCTTCTCCACGAACTGCCATCCTCTCCTGCAACACTTACACATTTTCAGCATCCACAACATCTTACAGCAAACTACTCCATAACTTAACTATGGGCTGTGTGAAACACCTTCACTTCTATTACAGCCATTTACATACAAGGATATTTTCCTCAGCAAAGCAGAAGATTGGCTTCCATAAGATTTTTTTGAGCATAGCTCAGGAACTTGAGAGATCCTCTTTGGAGGAAACAGAAGTGGTTGTTCAAAGTTATTTCTGGAGATAATTTGCTCGTCTCCAGCTAGTATTAATAATTCCTTGCCTACATAATCACATTTACATGGCATTTATTTGTAAGAACAAAAGAATTATAATACTGTGTAGATCAAAGACTGATTTAGCCCAGTATCCTGTTTCTGACCACCACAAAATACTCAAAGAACATTTGAAAAAGGGCTAGCATCCTGCAATACTTTTTTCCCTGGCTGTGTCCTCCCAACATCCAGCAATAAGCAGCTTAGAAACCTCCTAAGCAGAAAGTGGCATTTAACCATTCAAGAACATTTAGTTCCATCAATGTTACTTTGGCTTCACTCCATTTTACTGTAAACAGAACATGCTCAGGCACCAACAACGCATAAAAAATAAACTCCCCTTTATTTTGAACATGCTCATACTCTTAATTCCTCTGCTATAAGAAATATGAACTAATCATCCCTGCTAAACTTCCTCTTGCAACCTATGATTTTATATGCCTTTATCAGATCTGTTCATACTAGTTTCTTCTCCAAAATGGAGAATCTTTTTTACTTAGTCTGTCTTTGTATAGAAGGTATGCTTTTCTCTTCCCCCTTTACATACCAGTCTAATTGTATTATACTGTTTCTGAGACAGGGTTCTCAGAACTGCACACAGTATTTAATATGGGACAAACAATAAGTTTCTGTGCTAACAACTTTTTCATTCTCTATCTCCTAATTATCATCTTCTCTCTCTCTCTTTTTTTTTTAAGTATTGCAATGGCTTCAGAGTAAAGATGTTTAGAAAATTATCCATCACCTTTTTTTCCCTCCTAATAGTAATGCCTGATGTAGAGGTCTTTTTTTTTTCAGCACGTATTTGGTTTATATTTCTCCCCACTAGACACATATGTACACTGAATTTAATCTGCCATATTAATCTCTCAGCAATAACACAAGAACTCAGCAAGTCTTAACAGCCACCAACATGCTCATGTATGAGGACAGGCTATAAAGTCTGAATTTGTTCAGCCTGCAGATGAGAAGACCAGCAGCTCAAAAGAAATTTAAGTGGTGCCTCCAGATACCTAACAGGTGATTATTACAGAATATAAAGCTAGTCTCTTTTCAGAAGTGCACAGTGACAGGACAAAAAACTACTGAAACTGCAACAAAGGACATTCCAAGTGGATGTTATGAAACAATTTTTTTACCATGAAGGTAGTCAAACACTAGAATGTGTGGTCCAGAAAAGCTGTGGAATTTCCATCCTTGGATGTATGGAAAACTTGACAAGGCTGTGAACAACCTGATATAACTCAGAAGCTCAAGGTATTTTTTTAACTTGGCCCTGCTGAGTGAGGGGTGTCAGACCAGATAACCAGAGTCTCTTCCAAACTCAAGTTTTCTATGGAAGAATACTGTTCTAAACCCCTGCTTTTTTTAAAAACTAGATTATGAAGATCATGTTAAACCTTAGCAGTTCTTCAGAAGAAAAAAATTGGGTTGCCAATATTAGGCCAACCACTAATGCCTTGAATCTTAGATGTAAAAATTCCTTCAGGTAACAGGAAAAAAAAAAAAAAAAAAAACCACAAAAAACTAGAACTAAGCCATAAGTTTAAAACCCATTTTTTCCCCCCCTTAGCAAATGGGAAGGAGTGGAGGGTACCTTGAATTCTAAGCCAAAGAGATCTTTACAAGTAGATCTCATTAAACCTATTGTTAGCATTATAAATGTAGCTTCATTGCTTAGAACTACTCTATCTCCCTCCTACTGATGCACTTCTTCCATCAATATTGTTTTATTCTTGTTTCCTGTGCCCAGAAGCACAAGGGTTACCTCTTGCCTAAGGCAGTCCAGATACATCATCTTTTATCCATTATCTGTTTTTCTTTCTCCAGGGTAAAGCTACTAATTTCCAAAAGAGGGAATTGTTCCAACAGATGTTAGGTAACCAAGAGAGCAACAGAACCAATAGACCCAGCAAGTGTCAGAATATCCTCCCATGTCCAGAGAGCTTCTGTAGGTCAGCCTCCTGGAAACTGCCAACCCTATTTTTATCCAACTTATCACTACCCCAACGACAATGTCAAATGCCTTGTGCTACATGCCTTGCTTACACCCGCCTCTGAAAATTCAGACTGCTCAGTAACTTCTCATGAATTCTGAGGAATTTCATTAGTTGTGGGCACAAAAGGGAGAACAACTGAATTTCCACATTGCTGTTCCCATTACTGAGGAATCCACAGATCACAGGACAGTATGTCAGTAGAAAAGGAAAGCAGACACTGAAATGCACGTATTGACGCATTTAGAATTCCTACTGTCAAAAAAGTGCACTGCTTGTTTTACTCAAAAGAGATCTGCTGATCCCATTAGAGAAAGTATATGTTTCGGGACTAAAAATAAATTTATGACATAATGCTGCCACAGGAAGTATCCTATATTCTGAACTCAGGTTACATGACTACAGCTTTCAGTTTGCTTACTTTCAAATGTCTAGTTTGCAGATGTCTGAGCTAGGCTCTCCCTTAAAGCAATACTATCCAAAAAAACCCAAACTAAAAATTAAGCCCCAATTTAAATAAAAATTCTAAAATCTTCTAGGCAAAGAGGATTTAGGATAGTGAAATACCATCTCTTTTGGACACCAAAGCTATCTTAAACAGGCTTTAAGAATCAGAATTATCTACAGAGGATCTAATCAGATTTCCACAACACACTCAAAGAGCTCATGGCCAAGACACAAAGGTTTATGAACCAGGGACTAGTTTTTTTTTCCTGTCCCTGAGGAACAAGTCTTTTATTGAATAACCTTATTACTGAAAGATACTGATAGTTATAATGAGTCAGAAACCAAGACCTATATATGACCCCCTGGATGCCACTAAAGAAATCTTTGAACAGACACCCTGTTTCCAGCACCACAAGCGTGAAAGCGTAAGCTCTGTTTTCAGCGGACGTTAAGTCATTATCAGACATTCCGAACTGGTTTATTCTGAATGAAGAGATTGAACTCACAGATTTTACAAATAGCTATAGCATTTCCTGTGATAATGTATAGCATCTCTTTAATGTACATACCTTGTGACAGTCCAAGATGTTACTTCAGGTTTGCATGTGCCATTTTGGCCTTGATGCAACAAGGTGGAAAGAAGCATAAACTTGGCAATATGTTGTAAAATTAGCAAAATAAGCTCATGTAGTAGGAGTAGAACTAAAAAACCATTGTATCAAGTCAGAACATACACTGATTTCTTCAGGACTTTATACACCATAAATGTTCTCTGACATGATGTGTGACAGATGAAAGACCAAGTGTCAGAAGAGATTCACATATATCCTTAATACAGTGACCCTCCCCAAGCTTGCCATTTACAAAAAAAAGACTAGTTTCACCCTCTGCCTTCATAAGTAACAACAACACAAGATCAGAATTTCTACTGAGATCAAGTGCTTGTCAGCATAAGCAGCAGGAAAACAGAAAAGTCAGAAAAATGGGTATTCATGCACTGACAAAGCATCCCATATCACTGCAGCCAGCTGATTACTTAACTACCATCTAATTTACACTCAATATAATAACACAAGCTTAGGCAGAACTTGGGGGCTTTTTTGCTTGTTGTTTTCCCCTTTAACAAATCAACAAAACAGACAGTAATGGTAAATCCAAAGCAAGTATCATGGGAAACCGATCATGACATTTTCTTCAAAGTTTAAGACACAAAATAGGAACCTGAAACAGTTAAAGATATTCTTAGAGGTGAACAGCTTTTACTACTAGAGAGACTACAGATCTTCTATGTAGTTTAAAGTTAGAGGAAAATAAACAAATGCTTAAGTTAGTAAAAGCTAAAACAAAAGCTCAAAAGTTAAAACAGTGCACTGTTAGGCAAAATATTGCTGGTAGAGGTTCTAAGTATCAAGCCTTCAGGAACGTTTAAAGGAAGGCTGAGTCAATCATTAACAGAAAAACACATGCATTTGGATTTCACGGCAAACTGAGCTTGACCTTTGACACTTTATAAAGTCTGAAAATGCTGTGGTAGGAAGAATAAACAAGGAACAAATCGATAAGAAATGGCTGTAACCACTTGTTTTTCCTTTTTTAAGTCACACAAGAATGTTTTCTGCTGACTGTCTGAGATGGTTTTCAAAGCACAATGTAATCACATTTTTAACTAATGGCCAAAAAAAAAAAAAAAAAAAATTGAATTCCAGAACTGATTTCCAGGCACATTTTTATCTTTCCTTTCCTCCCCCTCCCCTCCAATTAGCACTGGCTTCTTTATTCACTTTTTTAATTACTAAACACTTGAACACCAAGGATCATGTTCTGTTTTGAATTAGGGTCCAGTAGGATTCTGTGTAAGAAAGTATTAGCTATTAACTTCAAAGATAACAGCTTGATTTGCAAGAAAGGTTTAATCCTAGCTGCTCTAACAAACAACGGTTACACACATGCTCCAAACATATCTGCAACCAAGCATGTCATGCAATGGTCTTGTGTTTTAGAGTTATAACATAGAATAGACCTTAAAGATCCAAATTCCTAAGTTCTTAATGGAGCTACTAGTCTCCTTCCTTTCCCCCACCTCACTTGCACTGGGGCAAGATCTGCAAATCAAGGTTGCCTTTTAAATGGCACAAGCATACATTTCACTTCTACAGTATCAGAAGTCCTTGTGAGACCATGATGAAAATTCAAACAGACAAGACAACGAAATCTTAATTCACACGTTTGGTACACAAAATTCAGGAGTGTAGTTTGCCATCAAGCAGTTCATGATCTAACCTTAACTTTTCACACGCAAAGATCCTTCTGAATCCATCAGAATTGGCTAAGGGACCCCATCACATCCCAGTAACTTGATGAGCATCCTCAGGACAGGTAATAGCATGTATTCTGTTACTACATCAACATATATTCCCCTTATGTTCTATAGGTCCCTACAGAATAATCAAGCTTAATTTAGGCCTTAAATCCATATATTCAAGGCTCAAACTGTTACCTAAAAGATCTCCTAATGTTACAAACCACCATTCTCCATATCCACTCCAAAACAGTCATTAAGAGCATCACATTTACAGCTTTATAGGCAAGTAAGTCCCCATTGTCAGCAAGGGACAAACTATTTACTATAAAGGAAAAGGTACACTAAGCAAACCCAAAATACTGTTACACAAAGTAAATAGAAGAACAAGTGATTTTAGGACAAATCATTTAGATGCTGTAACAGGTAAATATTTTTCAAGGTAAGACCTGATTGTTGAACTAGCATCTGCTTCGGAGAGGAAGAATGTGCATTTATATAGGAACAAGAGTGTCTACTTAGAAACAGGACATTTCAATCCAAAAAACAGACAAGTATTAGAGGCATGTGCCTGCATTTAGTATTACAAGTACAAACACTGAACTACACAGCAAAATTCTGTCTTTGTAATTGTAACATTACATTGTGCTATAAGGTATATAGAAAGCTAGATTTGCCTTTAAAAGAAGCAATCTTAAGGTAAAGCAAAGTGACAAATAACAAGTTCAATATGCCTCTCTCAAAGAATGCTTTTTTTTTTTTCCAATATTTACATATAAATTTATCAGTCTCAAATACACTGCCCAATGGAAATACAAGTCCAAAACTGGAGTATTTTAAAGTAACACTAAGAATTAAATGTTGTTTTCACAGGCTGAGGAAAGAAGGAGATTTACATGCACCATATTTTCTTTCACCCATATCTCCCATTCTTTTCCCTTCAAATACTGAAAACTTAGTAAAGTAACAGGGGTACCATAAGTTTTTGCACAGCAAACAAATGGATTAAAGTGTTGGCCCTTTCAGAGAATTAATAGGAAGAGGGAATCGTTTGCATGGAAAGCTTGATAAGAGCAAATAAAAGAAAAAGCATGTATGACGGTAATTCTGTGTCAGCATGTGCCCTCTGTATCAGTTACACACACACACACACACATGACTCAGCTTGTGCCCTCTGAAACCCTTGTAACCAAGTGAACCAGCCACTCTAACTCTTGACCTTGTTGTTCTACCTCATCTCCATCCAAAATTTTCAAGTCTGCCAAAATCGCTTACTGGGACATTAAGCTATTTCTCATTAATTTAGTGTCCAACTACTCAGGCATTTATCTTATCTATCTGATTTTCAGCAACCCAAATGCCCAGGTTGCCATGCATGCAGAAAACCTGAACAAATTGCTACGTTGCACACACAAAGTAATTTTATCTTAGATACACAGCTGATAAACCCTCATGAATGTGACTTGCTGCATATATAATATTTTACATAAGCAACTGTTGGAGTTTCAGAAACTCTTCTGTTTTTTTTTCTGTTAAAGGAATTTTTCCCCATACGGGTTGCTAGGGGG
>JAVJGG010000013.1:24943093-24964697 GCA_035590195.1 Aviceda cuculoides
CTTTTCTGTTCTATTACACCATTCTTATCTCAACCCACGAGTTTTACTTCTTTTCCTGATTTCCTCCCCCATCCCACGGGGGGGAAGTGAGTGAGCAGCTGCCTGGTGCTTAGTTGCTGGTTGGGGTTAAACCACGACAAGAACAAAGGCACTCCAGTAAACTATTTGAGAAATTATATTTTTAAGTACGTTTTCTGCATCTTGTTAAGAAACTAGAATAAAACTTACCAAAAAAGTGAAAGTTACCTTTTACCATGTTTATTTTCTTTTTTAAGGAGGATTCTCTTCTCCATCATCTAAATTTTATTCTAGAAAGCACTTCTTCACCATAATGAGATCACCTCCTCTGATACAAGGCCTCCTCAAAGTGGCTGAATATCATGATCTTTTGCACATCTAAAAGCAGCTTTAAATACTTATCATTCATCAAGCAATCATGAATCATGTGATTAAGCATCTTTTGAATAAAAATATTTTTTAAAACGGTGCTTAGATATAATCACTTCCTGAGAATTATCTGGATATGCTAAAATAACAAGCCATTCAAAATAAGCCTAATGTTAACTGCTCAGAACTTCTTACAGCTTTCAACAAAGGGTTCATCTATCACAAAAGATTCTTAGAAAAACAAAGTTTCCATTGGATGAGAGGACAAGCCCTCAGAGGTATGAATAAACTGGCTAAAAGAAACAAGAAGAGGTCAAATTAACATACGGAGAGCAATTACCGGCAACATCCACAAAGAATTCACATTGAGTCCCCTTGCTGTTTGGTAATATTAACAAATCACCTGGAAAAGGGAGAAGAGCTGAAGGGACAAAACTCTTAATCTTAAAACAGAACTCAGGTAACTGCAGCTGAAAGGTGTTTTTTTTTTCTTTGGTTGGGTTTTTTTGAAGGCGAGTTTGGGTTGGGGGGGGTGTTGTGTTTTGTTTGTTTTTAGAAAGAGAATGTATATGGATGATAGAAGTGGGTAGATACTTTTTTTTATTGATCATAAAACATAAAAATGGGATGGGACTCCCAAAGTTATCAGAAAGCACATTTAGAACACAAAGAAGTGTGAATTATGTTAAGAAAATAAATTCAACTGTGCATCCTCTACAACTGAGTGTTCTGAAGTCCACAGATATTAAGTGACTTTGAAAAAAAGCAATTGATACAGGGTAGGCTTCTGTGTGTCTCCAAGTCCAAAAACTACTGACTGGCCAAAGGAAAGAAGGTATATAGCAGGAAGGACTACTTTTTAAGCTTTGTAAGCATCGGTTACTAGTATTGGATACAGAACACCAGCTTAGATCAATTTGAAGTGTGACCTATTATTTTTATGTAATTCTATCTGCTCATGCATGATCCACAGTCACGCAATATGTAGTGTTATAGTCTCTTTTATTAAGCATTGAAGCCATACAGCTTGTTTTACAATAGATAATATAGACAAAAAGAAAGACTTCACATGCAGCAAGTCTTGATAATACCACATTGGAAGGAGTGACTGGTATGCTGAAGGACAGGGCTGCTATGTGCAGGGACCTCAACATGCTGAGAAATGGACCAATAGGAACCAGGAGGAATTCAAAGGCAGATGTAAAGTCTTGCACCTAGGATGAAAAAATTACAGGAGCCAGTACAGGCTGCAGGTCAATTGCTCAGAAAGCAGATTTGCAGAAAGGGACATGGGAGACCTTATGGACACAAGTCGAATTTGAGTCAGCAGCGTGCCCTTTGGCAACAAAACTGACTGACTGTGTTCCAGGTTGCATTAGCAGAAGCATTGCCAGCAGGCTGAGGGACACAGCCACTTTCATAAGGCCGTATCTGGAGCTGCACTGAGTTTTCTGCTCCCCAAAACAAGAGACAGACATTGACATATTGGAGTGAGTGCAGAAGGCCACCAACATGAGTAAGGGATGGGGCACCTAATACTGGGAGACTGGGAGATTTGGGTTTGTTCAGCCTTAAGAAAAGGCTTGGGAGGCAGAAGCAGTGCAGATCTTATTGCTGTCTAAAATTACCTTAAAGACAGAGAAAACGGAACCACACTGCTCAAAGGTGCATAGCTATAGCACAAGAGGCAGAAGACAAGATGGAACACAGGATTTTTCACCATGAGGGTGGTCAAACATTGGAATATGTTACCCAGAGCAACAGTAGACTATCTGAACTCAACTGGACAAGGCCTTGAGTAATCTGATCTGACTAAACTTGCTCTGAGCAGTGGGTTGAAGATGGTCTCCAGAGATCCTATCCAGCCTTAATTATTCTATGAATACAGACACCAAAGCTAGAACAATTTCGCAAGTAGGGTTATTTCCTCTAAAATCTACTGCCAGGGCACTTGAAAGGAAAGGTCATAGATCTTTGTTGCAATTAATAGGAGGCTCCATGCAAGCACAGCATTATAAATTGAGGCTCTGGAATGTTTTTATGCAATGAGATTCTCTTCCCATAGCTACCAAATACAAATAAGAAGATGCAACTGAAATAATGATAGCCATATTTTTTGATAAATGAAACATTCCTTAGTTTACCCTAGAGGTTTGTTCCCAAGTGGCTCAAGCTGATAACTATAAATAAAACATCGATGTTAATCATCAAATTTCTGCCAGAAAATTACAGTAAAAAAGTAACATGGTTCCATTTGCTCTGCTTCTGATAAGCTGGGCACAGAGCAAAACCCCTAACTACTGAAAATGCCAAGAATAAGCCATTTTCTCATTTGCACATGACAACTGCATGTGCACGGTACAGGAGACCCATAAATTTGAAATCACATACCTCTGTATTTTGTATCAGCTTATTCAAATATGTTTTGAACAAATCTAATTTTTATTACTCCAATCAATATTAATATCAAAATTCAGATCTGTAGTGACAAATACATTTAATAATATTGACCTCCATCCCTTAATGAATATATTTCCACTGTGTACAGGTTTTATGAACAAAACACTGAAGCTGTGTTATGACAGAAACAAATCTGAAAACAGCTGGCCATGTGCAATTCTGCTTTCATACTTTGCTAAAAATGTGTATGTGTGTGCATTCAGAAACAGAAGTTCCTGTGCGCAAAAGGAAATGCTGTTTTCTGTTCGTGTGTTAAGAGTAAAACATTATGTATTTGCAGCAACTATCTGTGACTCTACATACCTTTTACATTTCTATGTTTACCAACCCGTGGATGTCTGAGCATTGACTGAAGTCTCCATGCCCACTCTCCTCCTGCTCCCCCTTCGAGCACTCTCAATAGCCTTTGGGAGTTATGCAGAGCCATTAGCACCCTTTCCTCCCGGGGTGGGGGGAGCAGAAGTGCTTGCTATAACCTGTCTCTCAAGATGAAAATATGCATACACATACCCTCTCTTTCTTAGTGTGCTAAGAACAGCTGTAAAATGAACTGCTCAGCTGAGGGTCTGACCATGGCTAGGTCTAAGGAAAAGTGGTTTCAAAAGTATAGCTAGACCTACCTCCAACGCTAATGGTATATCTGTAACCAGAATGTATTTAAGATTGTGGAGGGTATCACTTCAGTCCTTATGGGTATAGAAGCATTTGACTTCTTGATGCACAAATTTAACCAGATGAAGTCTGTGAAGATTCAGAATGTTTTTTTCCCTATATTTAAAATGGCACTCTGAAGACAACTTTACAGCAGTATTAAAACATGAAATTCTGTGACAACTCTAAAGGTAAGTCAAGTATGACTTACTGAGATAACTTTGTCCTTAAAGAGTATTAATAATAGTGTCCTTATATGGCGAGTCTGCTATATCCTGGTATTTTGACAGTAGTTAAAATAAATGGAAGGAGATTAAATAAAGCCTACTTTAAATTGAGGAAGTTTCAAGCAGAGATTCCACAATGAAAAGACTGTCTACAGGAAATAAGTCCAGTTCTCATTGACAGGCAGAAACATACCGCATGGAACAATTACTTCCAATCAGAGTATTTAATCCGAGTTAACCAGGGTATTGTTATCCCTCTGCCAGAATCCCTGTGGAATTTTGATCAAAGATGTAATGTAATAAATGTTGTAATATACAATGTAAGAGAATCAGAAGGAATATATCCTGTTATTTGTAAAGACCAGCTGCATAATAGGAATTTGTCAGAGACAAATACAGATTTTTATAGCCTCAAAAAAAAAAAGCATAAACTGCCCATAGCAACAACCTACAGAGACAGAAAGTACCCATCACATCAGAAAGATCCAGGAACCACTTAAATTACTTGTTAGTTATCCTGCAAATACAAGGTGTTGAAAATAAGTCAACAGGCATTGTATTCTGATAGAGTAAACTTTTACATGCATTTGAAGCTTGTTTATCTAGTTATTTTGGGGCCCTGAATATTTCCAGATGTACGTGTGGGGGAGGAAATCTGCTTCTAGACAAAGTAAATACTCCAGTGAGGTCAAAGCAGTAAGGGTGGCCTAAGGCTACTGAGTAGGAGCTGTGAGTAATGACTTCTAACACCCTCTTTCAGGCTGCTCTCCAAAGGCAAAGAAGGGACGAACACCAGTGACAAGGAGCATGACTTTCAAACACCAACACCTTAAAGACATAGATCACAAGTCCACCCAGTTATCAAGAAGGGTTTCGAAAGCTAACCTGCTCAAGTTATGTCAAATAAAGGTGAACCAGCAAAGTTACATGCATGATGTAATGTCACATGGTAGGCTGTCTAGAGCTAAAAAGCACACACCTTCCTCTATATCTGAATTAGATGACCAAACCAAAGTGAGTAAGAGTTACTTCAGAATGCTTTGGTTATTCAAAACAGCAATACATACTGTATCTTATTCCACATACATCCTAACTCTCTACTGCTGGAAACAGACACAGATTTCAGTCTTCAGCTTAAACTTCGGTTGATAAGTTATACTAAAACTCCTAAGGGGAAAGATAATGTCTCCCTCCACATACTAGGTATACTGCAAGGTTCGACTGCAATAGTTATGAATAAAAAACTGAAAGCTCAGCTTCTGTTCATTTATGGTTAATCTTTTTAAATAGTTCACTAGTTCTGACAGTTCTATAAACTTACAAAACTAATTTCTTTAAAAGCTAAGATCTCCTGCTCAGCGAGCAATTATCCAAAGATTAGTGTCTGGTAATTCATTTATTCCCTTCAATGAGCAGAAATAATGGGAACTGGGTTTCTGTGACTAAGCAGCTCATGCTCAGTTACTACCAAATGCTCAAAGTCATCACAATGAATCAGAGCAGGAAAATACATTAATTGGATTAAGTGTTACTTTTACATTTTCCTCTTCCCAATCAAAAATGGAGAACATTTTACCTCATTTAATATGAGGAATGTAAAAGTAAATGTAATAACAATAATAAAACTAGTAAAATAACAGAAGAGTAATTCCATTTTCCTGCATTTCTTCTCTGGTTTGAAAACTCAGAAAAGCTAACTGTTGCAAACAACTCAACTACAGAAACCGTAGAAACCAGCACTTTGTATTGGCAATTTGCATCAGTAAAGTATTGAGAGCTGACATATACAGGAAGTCAGAGACCTTATATCTTGCTGCTGAAGATCAACAACAATATAAAATCTTGAGATGAAATGTGTAGAAAACATTCTTAAGGGGAAGAGGCAACAATTTCAGAAAGAAAAAACCTGAAATACTCTTCAAGCCATTTTCTAATAAAGCAGCACTGACCTTTCCAGATGCTGCCCATATACAGACAATAAATGTTAAGAAAAGAAAAAAGTGGCCCTTCATTTGCATGCGGAACCTTAGGAGTGCCACTCGTTGCCTACACCTGTGTAAGCCAAAAACAGGCAGCATACTATCCCAACAATCTCTTTTCATAGCAACTAGTCTATTCTCAGACAAACTGAAAGCACTGCAAACAAACGAAGAACGCTCAAGTTAAATAAATGATAAAACAGCAATATTTTAATATATAGTCAACATATGTAAAAGTGAGTACCAATGTGACCATAATCAGGACCTTTTACCTCCAGAGATCAGCATACATAATGTCTAGGCTTTCAGATTCAGTTTTTCAATTATTGTTCTATCTAACCTCTAATACCAACATAACCCAAAAGTATCTTTCAAGTTTTATTTGCTACAAGTTTTCTTAAGTGTTTTCCTTAGAATAAGAAAACATTACCAGAACGCTTCCACTTGTATTTGCTTATATCCATCTAAATCTTAGTAAGCTAATTTATTAGACAGTTTCCTCCTAAAAAAAACCCTCTAAACTTCATTTACAAGTATTTGGTCACCTTCATGAGATATAATTAACACATGACCAAAAGTCTCAAATAGCATATTAGCCCAGCCAACACTTTGAAATTAAAAAAATAGTTGACTGGCAGGTACCAACTGGCATCTCCCAGATACTTTGGCAAAGCATTATGCCCTGCCATGACAACTTTCAGGATCAACACACTGCTTCAGAGGAAGCAATTTTCAGTTTCCAGCTCCTACCAAATGCAGGGCTCAGCATGAATTCTCTCTCCCAGAGGGAGAGGGCATAACTGACTGGCACTGTCTGGCCTCTACGTATGCCAGGGGCTCTGTAATCCTGCCAAGATCAAAACTGGAAACAGAAAGGTTACACAGGCAAAAAAAAAAAAAAAAAATCACACTGAGCAGCTATATCTTGCCTCTGAGAACATGCTTTAGAAGTCTACCAATGTTGGCTGATAAACTACTTCAACTTTCTCAATGTATTCACATGGATTTTTTTTTTTTTTCTTCTGTGTAGCTTAACTTTGCACATCAACAAACCACTGGCCACAATCATGCCTGGAAAAGCTGCCTCTAACTGCCTCGTACTTTGAAATGGCTGAAAATAATGCAGCACCTACAATTATAGTTTAACCGTTGGGAGCTTTATGAACATTTTAAGCATTCCAACTACAAGATGAATTTACCTTTACTTCTGAGGAACAGAATCATACAAGTGTTGGCCACAGAAACTCAGCATCAGCCTGTTTTCCATACACACATAAACTAAATTCTAGAGCAATTAGAGGCTGAAGCTCATACAACATCGCATGGAAGATAGTTCAGCAAATACAGCTAAATTAGTAACTACATACAACATCAGAGCATCAAACAGTTCTGTGGGGCATTATTTGCTGTACTGATCTTATCGGGTTCTGATAAACCTTCAAAAGGGAAGACAACTTTGACAATAAAGCCCCTAAAGATCCAACTAACTGGGTTTGTAAATGTGATCTCTAACTAGCAGGCACTGGTGTGCATGTCAGAGTGTACATACTGTTAGAGACAGTACAGATGTAGCATGTACTCACAAGCATATGACAGTATTTTTTGTTGTGCCTGCCAACAAAAATGAAATGCTCGGGGACAAGACACCTGGAGCTGGATTCAACCTGCATGTTAAAGAACCCAAGCATAGATGTGTGTCTGTGTGAGGGAGAAGTCAAAGCTTCCACTAGAGTCAGCAGAGATCTAGTCAGCACAGCTTTGGTAAGCTGCAGGGTTTCAGCCAGCCCTGAAGTTGAAGCCTGCGTCTGGCCAGCCGAGTAACTCTGCGGGTTCCACTGAATGTACTGATTAGACCTCCATTGCTATAATCTGCAAATTGAATCCCATACCTTGCCAGTTATCTCGTGGTATAACATCACTCCTACATATTTTGCAACGCTGACTGAAAATGCTTGTGTCACCCAACATGCCAATGCAGCAGAACAGACAGTGCAGGCAAGGCAAAAGAAAACACACCAATAAAAGCAAGACACAGATTACATGTCCAGTGTGATGCCAAGCATCACTGAATGATTGGCACCAGTGCCATTTAGGAAGGCTGCACTGTACCTCAGTACACATCATGCCTTTTGGAACACAACAAAACCTTCCAACCATCACATTTGCTTCAACAGTCCCACAGTGACCCAGATTAAAAAAAAAAAAAAAAAAAAAAAAAAAAACAGGAAAAAGAAAGGCAAGGAGGGGAACAACTATATATAGTTTACCTATTTATGATTTTAGCACATGCCAGAAATAACTACTGAGGGCAAGAATGTAACTATAATACTTCAAACTGATACTCCTTAAATTGGAGACAAGCATAGGAACAGGCTAGCTCTAAAATCCTATGGTACTGTGTTCTACCACAAAACATTTGTGATCCTTGTCTTACTAAATTGAAATTCATTAATTACAGAATTTCAAAGAACCTGTGCCTAAGCTAAACAAGTTGCACATAGAAAAAGGCTTTACAATTATGAAGTGACTTCATAAAAAAAATGGAGAGAGTAGCTAAAGGGCAAAAAGTAACTGCTAAAACAAATGACAATGCCAACACCAAAGCATAGCTGTAGTGAGACACAGTATAAATCAGTTCGGAAGGTAAGAGCTTACATAATCAAGCAAATAAATCTGTATGGATGCAGCACTCTCACTAGAGGGTGGCCTAACAAGACATCTCCTACCTTTAAAATAAGCAGATTGATTTTACCTTTGATCTCTTCTTCACCAGCCCTAACACTTGGTGGAGGCTCCTTCTTCCTTCCTCTGCATTTACACTAGTCCCAAACTCCCCTCACTTCAACTATCTCTGTGTAAACACTGCTAAGCCATTCTTCAACCACTTCTTAGATTCCCACTAAACATCTGTGCACTCCCTCAATCACCAACCCACTCCTCAGTGTCTTCATGTTATACAAAGCTACGCTCAACACTTCACTAAAAGGTTGGCCACTACAGGCACTCACTCAAGAAAATGAAGAATTTTATTAATTATGCAGTTTCACTTAGTGGCAAGATTACCTTAAAATTAATTGATCACATTACCAAGCTCTGAGGTTTTTTTGCACAAATACAGGAGGTAGTTCTGGTAGTAATGGTATGGGGAGGAATCAGAGAAAAGCAATTAGTTTATAGCCCTTATGATTCTTTTATCAGGAAATTTAAAGTTAAGAAAAAGTAGAGCTTACAAACCGATGGAGAGCCCGGCATTACAGAGCAGGCACACTGCCTTTGCTAAAAATAAGAGTAAGAAGTGAGGGTGTATAGCTTGTTAGGAAACAGATAAAGTATACACAAGATACAATAGTTGTTGAAGGGCAACCTCTCCCCCTCCTCTAGTTGAAAGGTTTATGGGCTTTTATGTCACATACGTATAAAATTAACAACACGTTCCTATTAAGTAGGATGCAGAGCAAAAGTCAAAGATGCATCTTAAGCTCCAGAACAGGAAATACTATCAGGATTGATTTTTAAGTATATTAACATGTATTTTACCAGAATCAGCACTGGTTTATAACACAGGAAACAGTGCCAGAAACTGTGTGGACAAAATCTAGCATTTAATGTCTTAAAAGGAAAACAAGTATGTATTACTTAATTTCTGAGAAGATCCAGTAAATCTACTGATCAGCTACCATCACACCAGACAGATTCACAAGCTAGTCACCTTGTTCACATTACTGTTACTAGCCATTTCTAAGGCTAAATATAACCACTCTTAATTATCTGTTGAAGTCCATTGAGCCTCCCCTATTTCAGATTTTAGTTTAATACACAAAAGAAAAGCAGTGACCAGGTTTTAAGCCATTATGACCAAGCTGTGGTAACTCAGCCACAGACATTATTTCTGTTTTTCTGGAACAGAACAAGTATGTTGAAGAGGAATTACAGAACAGTTCATGCAGTGCTCTACAGAGCTCTGCAAAAGCTTAAGAAAGCAGAGCGCTAACTTTTTTTTTTTAAAGAAATTTCCTGATTAAAAAAACAGTGAAAGCCTTCCCATTCTAAGAATCCCATTTGTAATACCACCATCTTCTGCACAGTAAACACTAACCAGCAATCTCTCAGGCTGAGCTCCTATCCCAAAGAACTAGCACTCAAAGTTTCCAGAGAATCCACACTGCTTATAAACAAAAAGTGGTGAGAAATGCTAACATTTATCACCTTCAGATGGCAACGTAAAGCTTACCGCAAATTTTCATCTTGAAATTAAGTTTGTATCCTTTTCATTCTGATCCTTAATTTGAAACCTACAGGACTACTCTCACATTAAGAATCTACATCCTTTTTTGTTTGAAACTGCCTACTTTACTACCTACCCTGATCAGTAAAATATGCACCTAGAAGACTGGTAGGCGGGTGGGATACCTTGTAGAACAGGAAAGATACCTCAGTTCATCAGCAGCAGCCATGACAGTATCCCAAAGAACAAGTAGCAGAGTAGTTTGTAGGATATCTGCCTGTCCCTACCTGTATTTTCCCAATACGATTATCCTTAATAAATACAGTTAATTATTTAAAAAAAAAATTAAAAACATTTTGACCCATTGCCAAAATAATGCATGTTCATCTAGAAAGATTAATACAGGATACAGTTGTGTTGTCACAGACCTTGATATAGAGACTGAACCTGTATCACATAACATACATTAATATTAAATTTAATGTATTCTATCACATGTACAAAAGATTAATACTGTAGCATGAGGTAGCATGAATTGTATGCAACATACTATTTTCTTTGCTTAATATTACAAAAAGCAATAGAAATCCAGAACACCAGGGTTGGGTCATGCTGACTAAACTGACTGTGCATACAAATACTAACATGATCCATACCAATTTTGTGCAGTTCTACTCCAGCCTTCCTAGTAAGCTACCCAATTCTGTCCCCATCCCCCCCCCCCACTTTCAAGGGTCAGTGATTTCACTGCATGAAACTAAATGTTCATTAAACTGCAGCACTATGAACAAAAGACTTTGATATGTACAGAGGTGTAAAAAGCTGTTAATGCTCCATGCTTCCATTTGTAAAAAAATGGGGTTACTCTGATAGGATTAGAAAATACATCTCAAGCTCGCACATTTTATTTAAGCTTTCAGAAAACTTCCTAGTGTTGATTTGATTTTCCAGATCACTGCCTGCACCCAGCAGTGTCAGAAATTATAAGTTGAGAGTTCTAATTTCTTTCAAGTTTGGAACACAACGTTGGGTTTTGAATAGTGTAAACTACATAAATATTTCAAAGGTAGGAAATTACTTGAAGGTATAAAAGAACAAAGGGCAATTTCAAATTTGCTTTCATGTGCCAAAACCATAAAAGCTTTCTTTACACTACATACCTTCAGTTTTGTCACACACATGACAACTTAAACCAATGAACTCAAGGGGCCACAGGAAGTATTTTTGCAAATTAACTGAAGAACTCAAAAGTCATCATATAAATTGTACACTCAAGATTCAAAAAATTATTATCTAGCAACACTACATTGACTTTCCAAGGTTGTTACTCTGAACCATGACACATACCACTGATGCATGTCCAAAATATGCACCATAGTTCAAGTTCTCGATTTCAATCTCACTCGCTTTGAGGTTAATAGCATCTTTAGCTGAAGCACCGTTACCACACCTCCTTTCCTCTCAAAAAAATAAGCAGCATTATATAGCAGCTGATGTCATCAACCAGTTCAAACCACTTTGAAACAACTATACTATGCACTAAACATGGAGCAAATCGACAATTAAGTAGGCTTTCAGTCTCACCTATGTAACCCATTGAGATTATTCCAACCCCAGCGTGTTCTCCATCATGATTAATTATAACACGGCATCAGGTTACTGCCCAAGAAAGCCCTGGCTATGTGGCCCAAGAACACTCAGTACTTCCAATTCTTTTGATAGGAGATACAGGCCTCCTCAGGCAAACCAAATTGGTTTCTGTTTTACACAAATATTCTTCTTGTTCAAGCGTTCATTCTGTATACTGCTTAGCTGCCATCCAGACTCTAGTCTAGAGCAAACTAAGCAACTCATAGTACATGCCTGGGTATAGAAAATAAGACAGTCACAACAGTCAGCCCAAGGACATTAGGGGGGTCTGGAGTGCCAATATCAGAGACAGCACAGACAAAAGCCTCCAAAGATATGACCCTTCTCAACATTCACCAAGGATCACTTTTTAATGAATACTAACATTCTCTTTTCTTCTCGAATTCTTTGGCTCTTCAGCATTCAATGCAATACAGTAAGAGCTCAAACTAGGACTTCTCCGATTAGAAGAATCCCTTTTTGCTGCTGTAGTTAAGAATTGGGGCAGGGGCGAGGGGGACAGGGCAAAAGAGCAGCTTTCCTACCTTGTACACAAGAACACTATTCCTGGTCATCATATAATGAACTTGCAACTATCAAAGCTGTGTTTTGTTCCAAAGGAAAGGACTGTTCATTCCTTCCAGACTGCAGAAACAGACAGCTTAAGATCACAGTTTATTTAGGACATTCTACCTTAGTGTTTTATCCTTGCTCAGAGTTACAGCATTTATAAAATAGAGTTAAAATTATAGAGTATTTTTAAAATCTGTCAACTGTGGTATCAACATACTTCTTTACAATGAGCTAGAAAGATTTTTTGGGTACCTGTCTAATATATTTTCTATTTGGAACCTTATTATTGAAGCATCTTGAAAAACTGGCTAAAATCCAGACCACAAGCCAGAAGACAATCCTTACTGCCCATTTTCGAAGTCACTTTCAAGAGGACAATAATTAGGGACTACAGGAATTAGGGACTACAGGAATTAATAGCTAGCATGTTTTCAATTACTTATTATTTCTCATACATATATGTTCTTAAAAATGCAAAAGAAACTCTTCTGAGGTACTTTGAACATACACATAAAGTACAGCTCTACTGAACAAAGCACACTGCCGAAGATAAATAGCCAAAGAATTCACTACTTCTGCTTATTAGAGCAAAAAGGCAACAAAAAAGTTGCTTTACAACTTGCAGTCCAAATACAACCCCACCATCTAAGGGAGACCGAGTTTCATGGGATTAGAGACATGCTGCTGATAATAGCAAGAGGCTAGGCTCAACATCCCAGTAATCCTCCTCTGTGTGTGGGAACTAACACTGATGATTTTTAAATTGGTCCCATCCTTGCTAAAGGGCTGCTACTTTAACTTAGCTATTAGACAAGTCATTCCCATCCGGTTCCCATGAAAATTAACAGCAAGATATAAAACAGAGATGCTATTATTGTAATAAATTATATTTCTGGAAGCAAAACAGATAATGTAAGATCACAAGGGAATGTTTTCTCATAGAAATATCCTTTCTGTACATACTTGCTGAAGGTTAAACTACAGTAGCCTAAGGCTGCATTAAGTGTGTATGTTCACAAAAAATATTTTAAAATGTGTGGAAGATATGGAAGAACCTATATTATTCCTTCTGCTGCAATGAGTATTCTAAAATAAAACAGTTATATTATTAGTGCTACATTAGCTTGCATGCAAGTAATCAGTCTATGTCCCTCCTTGTAGTTCACAGAGCAGAAGCAATTTCAAATTGGGCAATTACTTGCTAAGCACTATAGATGAATGTTTATTGAAAAACCTTATTTTCCTTAGCAACACATAGCAATGTAAGGTAGAATTTTATGAATATTCCTCTCTTTTCAAAGCATGATCCTTGAGGTGTGCAATTCTATTAAGTTTTTATTCATAATTCAGACCAACAAACCCTTTTTTCCCTATGATGATGTTACACTACATGAAGATTTGGGAAAAAATTGTCTTAAAAACCCAGACTAAGATTTACATAGGTAGTTCTGAAAACTAAACTGAAGAATTTATTTATTACATACATTTTGTTTAAAAGGCTAGAAAATATCAAGCATTCCAATTACAAAGTTTTCTTAACATTTAGCAAACTAAAGAAGCTTTCATGTGACTTGTCAAATACTCATCCCCAAATGTTTTAAAAGTATTAATAAACTAAGCCATAAATCTAGAAATGAGGAATTGAAATACAGATTAGGATAGTTTCCAAGCATACAGTTCCACAGCTGAACCCAAACAGCCGCTCAGTTCCTCAGTTCAGCTTATCTGCATGTGGCTCTTCAAACGGCAAATAACATCTACGTAAAATTTAGAAAACTTTAATTCCTAGATTTCATACGACCGCCGAACCCCTCACATTCTGAAGGGGGCACAGCCGAGGCAGCCAGCCAACACCAGGGCACACCGAAGAGGGCCAGCAGCTCCGCTCAGAGCGGCCAGCGCTGGCTCAGCAGCGGTGCTGAGCCGCAGGGCCCAGGCCCCAGCACCCCCCGCAGCAGCCATCCCTGCGACACCGCGGACTCAGGACCCAGACTGGGGAAGGGGGCATCCGAGCGGCTCCGGAGCCCCTCACCGCGGCAGCAGGCACCAGACCACCTGCCTGCTGGTGTGTGTGCTGGTGGAACGCCTGTGTCACCAAGGGAAGGCAATGCAGGAGGAGGTCAGCACGCTGCACAGCACGGCATGGCATGGAAAGGACTGACTTCGTCTTCTCCCAGACCCTGAAGCTTCCAGAGTCTGAACACCCAACCAGGTTGAAGGAGGAGCAGATACTCTGCTTATCACTGGGAATCCACCACAGGGCTGCAAAGATGACCAGGGAATTGGAGCATCTGACATAGGAGAGGCTGAGAGAGGTAGGGTTGGCTAGGCTCAAGAAGAAAATGCTGGGGGGGGTAAATACCCGAGAAGAGAAAGTTAAAAAAACCAAAACTGAGCCAAACTCTTCTCAGTGGTACTCTGACAAGGGGCAAGAGGCAATGGGCACAAACTGAAATACAGGAAATTCCATTTAAATGCAAGAAACATCTTTTTTACTGTGAGGGTGGTTGAACACTGATACAGGTCACCCACAGAGGCTGTGGAGTCTCCATCCTTGGAGATGGTCAAAGCCCAACTGGGCAAGGTCCTCAGCAGCCTGCTCTAGGAGACCTTGCTCCAAGCAGAGAGGTTACAACTTTAATCATTTTGTCATTATCTGTAATTACTGAACTAACTCAAACTGGCTAAAAGAATAAATAGATCAATTATGCTATAATAGTTTGAGAACAGTCTACTACATTTTCTCATGCAAAGCTAGTAACTGAATAAAAGGAAGAGAGACCAATAACATTTAAACTTCAAGTTGGCCTTCAACAACACACACCTCTCAAGAGGCTGAAGAACTCAAATCACAAGAAAAGAGAATATTATCGTGAAACTGGAAGTGTCTGGAGGCAAAGCAGACTAAGTTAAAAGATAAAAACCATCTTTATAGATAGGCAAACAGCACTAAGCACTGGTACATCTAAGTCAAAGAAGAGGGTCTATTAATAAACATAGATTTTGCTAACTTACTCTTTAGACAGCAGTTATTTAGGCCAACTCAAAAATCAGAAAGGGATATGAGGAACCTCAAAGAATGGTAGCCAAAATGGATTAATAAGAAGACATTGAACAGACTACAGGGACCAATTAAACAAAACAAAGTTGAAGAGTAAGGAGCAATGCATACTGGAAAACTTCAAAGTCAACTAAACTCCACTGAATGCAGGTACTAATAAAAGCAGCAAGGAAAACATTAAGTTATGTAAACAGTGCAAACTAGATAGCACAGTGTCATCATAGTACATCATGCCGTGCCACAGAACAGCAAAGCCTCATTCGGAATTTGACACACAGTACCGCTCTTCTCCATATTTCAGAAGGTTATAGAAGCATCAGAGACAATAACAAAGAAATAACATTAACTGAGAGTATGAAAAACATTCCATGTGGAAAAAAACTGTTAATACTTGAAAGATTTGTGCAAGGAAAAGACATAAGGAGACACATGCATGAAAATATATATATATACACACATACATACACACACACACACCAGGCCTAAGCCACTTTGTCTGAAAGCAAAATGGGAGATGACAGACCAGCAAGCCATCTAGGTAAAGTATGTTCAAAATGAAGGACAAAAAAGTTTCTTCTGCTTCTTGGAAATCAAAGCAAGTTTGAGTCTTAATCCATCTGCAGAACAGTCTAAGCACATGATACTGCTGGTTACTTGGATTAGAAATTAGAGTGCTCAATAGAAAGATTTTACATACACCCGTTAGAAATTGCCATTCAAGGATGAGACTGGAAAATGGTCAGTTTTAACACCATCTTAAGAACCATCAAACAAGGCGTTTCTCTTATGAACGAAAAATAAGCCAAATATAAAGTTTCATTTTAACACTTTCACTTAATTTTTATAAAGTTGTTTTAAACTGTTTTAACCTCATGTTTAAAAACTCTTTCATTACTTTGACGTTATCATGATGTAATGATGATGTAGCATAGCTACAGGCAGGCACTAAACTACATTTAGCTTTTTAATGTCATACCAATGTAATAGCTTTAAGGGAACACCTTTGTTGATAAGATTACACTAACAGCAAATTATTCTGCAGGACATTCAATACCATTTTGCTTTCATCCAACTTTTCACCTCATTAATAAATTACAGTAAAAACTTAATATTTAGGTGCATTTCGTTGAAGATTTGAGAGGATAGTTTTGTCTGCAAGGCAGCACACAAAAGCTCATAACTTGAGGCATGTGCATTAATGCAGAGTGGTGGCAATAGCCAGCCATCTTTAGAATTTTTTAGGGATGTTTCACCCCTGTGAAATTAAAGTACTGCCTCTAAAGAAGCCCACAAAAATAAACTAATAAATAGCCGTCAGACACATCAGTAACGTTATTCTAACTAAGCAATGTGTTGCAACTTAATCTGTAATTGGAACAGGAAGAGATCTAACCAATGTCAATTCCAAAAAGAAAAACACAAAGGGACAACCTAACTATCAGGCACAAGGCTAATCAGTCTGCAAACCAGTTAAAGAGAAATGCTCCAGAGCTGGAGGCATCAACATACATGTGCATGTGTGTATGCATAAACAGTAGTGACACTAACTATTCTGTCCTAAAGAGAGACAGCATACTAAAGAAACTACCTTTAACTTTCCAGTTTGACCTAGTCATAATTTCAACTACTCCAGAGTCTTCATTTACATACATATTTATAACCACAAAGCCAAGTCAGAAGAGTATAAAAATATGACTGCAGCTGAATAAAATGAATCATTACTTTTACAGCATGTTAGTTTTCAGCCAATCCACTCCCATTGCTGGTTCCCTGCACTGGTTTCAATGGCCACACAAACATGGGAAGGAAGGCAGGCTACAGCAGCACTGATATCCATCAGTCCAAGTTTTTGGGGAACTACATCCTTCATTGCAATGTAATCCTTATTGACCAAACTGTTACACAGTAGTGTGCTTTCTCGTACCTCACACAAATCACAGTTGTGTGCTCTGACAACTTCTATGCTCCAAATTTGATTTATTTCTTCTTAAAAAGAGAGGGACAGAAAAAGAAGTCAGCTGCTCTCTCATAAGCCATGTGACAGTTCCAGCGTGCCAAGCTTCCCAATTTACTGGAAACCACATGCCATAAAATTAGAAATGAAAGTGTGGTTCTGAAGGACAGTTACAGAACAAGGTCTTGAATAATAATGAAAATGCTGATAGTGTTTTTATCTCTGAAGAAAGCTCAGGAAGATAGCAAAAGATTCAAGGAAAGAGTAAAGGAAAAACTTCAACTTCAAACTGTCCTATTAAATTTAAAAGCCAGCCCTGCTCACCAAAATTAAGTTACCATATATGGTAGCAGTTCACTTGTTCTCAACACTTGCAGATCTCTGTAGTCATCCAACATTATTTTCATGGTATCTGAGTTATGGCCTGGGTATGACAGCAAAGGCAGAATTCTCCTCCCTGCCCTACCTATCGGACCCGCAACAATCCACCTCCAAGAATCCCGATGGTGCTGATGGCGTTAAGCCAGCTCAATGAACTACCAATCGTTCTGATACCCAGATACATCACCAAAGGCTGCACCTTACAAAGTCAAACCGAGGTAGACACATAGGCACACACAGATGACCAGTTCAGGCCAGCTGATGCACTGTCTTCTAATAACACTTGCTAACATGAAACAAACATGAGGATGCAGAACAACAATAACAGTACATACTCCTGTGCAAGGCTATTTGTATAAGTTAACAAACATACAGTGAATAATCCAGTGGAGTTACAGAACCTGCATTGTAAATCATAGAACAAGAAGTAACTGAACTAGTAGAACTAGTATTTTTATCTACCTTTTTTTAAGCAAAACCCAGTATTTTTGTTTCAGTTGATACTAGTATCTTAGTATTTATTTGCCTTTTGAAGACAGGTATGTGTACATACACACACAAAAACCTATACAGTAGAGGCGTCTACCAAGAGAGCACAACACAGAACTGGATGAGGCTCAGACACCAGATCTCACTGCCATTGTGTTCTTCCACCCAACTTGTTCCTCAAACACAATGAACTATAAACAACGAACGGAGTAGTTTCCTGAGACTTCAGGCACACCTTTATAGAAGTTTTATACTTATGTTGGGGGGCTTTTCCTCTTCTGTAGCTGTGCATCAATTAGCTTTTGAACAAAAAACTGGCTACACAAGGAAACAATGGAAATGCTTATAGAGTGCACCACCACAGAAACAGCCTTTTTACTAATGTGAATACCAAAATAGTGTATACTAGTTATGTTCAAAATTTTTTTATAAGAAATATGAATTATAATTAGATGCCCCTCGAGGACATTTGTGAACCCTGTATAACCCACAGCACAAGTTTTTTCCATTAACATTCCTAAATCCTGCAATAACGTTACAGTTACTAATCTTATTTATCCCGTGCTGATGCTACATTCTGGAGACAGCCTCACTGCCTGGCCTGTACTTCTGGTTCCTTCCAGTTCTTATCTGCAAGGCAGAGTCGCTTCTTGACTGCATCATCCTCCCTACTGCCTCCTCCCATTTTGCCTTTCATACTGATAAATATCCATCCATCTACTAAAAATAACAAAACAGCACATACTATGATTCCTTCCCATTTTGCCTTACATAGGGATAGGCATCCATTATTAAGAGATTACAAAATGTTATTAAGAGATCACAAAAATAGCACATACTTATATATACAGTCTACTTAATTCCCCTTTTTGAGGAATACATCAGGCAAGAGACAACTACTGGCTGGTCCCAGAAGACCAGGCACACAAAAACATCTGGCAACAGCTAAGTACTCTTGCAGGTAAAAAAAGTTGAATTCTGTGGTACTCTGGATCAACTGCAAGATTCCACAGACACCTGGGGTCCCAGGAGATATTATCATGCCTCTCAAAAATCAGCATTCCAGATTTTAAAGAAATTTGTTTTTCAGAAGCATTAGAATATTAAACTTCGTATTTCAAAGCAAAACCACACAGCGAGAAAATTTTCATTACAAATCCCAGTTTTCAAATTCATTTAACCTTACTCAAACTCAGTTTTCACTGCCAGTTTTGAGTCATGATCAGACTGAACACAAGAGACTAACTAGATTAAGTACTATAATCAATACCATGGGAATGATCAGCCTAGGGTTTTCTCTAACAGTAAGATCATACTGACTTTATCCCATTAGTCATTCTTTTCCTTCCTATAGCACACCACCTAATCCATCAGCATTCAATAAGACCTACATCAAGTGCAATTTGACATTTCTGATCATAGGTCCCCTTCATGGCAAGCTAAATATTGTATCAGAATCTGTTCAGTTCAGTTCACACTTGGTCCTATCTTCGAGAAGATAAAAAATAGCAGACAGCTTCTAGGCAATGAAGTTCAACATTAAGGAACAAAAATTTGTTTAACAGCTGCTGCTCAGCCCCTATGGTGCCCAGATTCATTAGGGTACTTTAAGGTATTAAAAAGGAAGGATACCCTTTTATCTGCTGTACTGCTATTTACAGGAGGCACTTTTGTATTTGCAGTCCTCTTTCACATGCACACAAGTCATCTAGTAAAGCCAACTATCTCATGCTATTTCCCCCAACTTAAACCCATCTGGATTTAAAAAAGCAAAACAAGTGTCTTCTGCATTACCCAAACCAGAGCACATCTGACAGAGCGAAACAAAATGCAGCTGTAGATTTTTATTATTTTTTTTAATAAAATAAAAGAGAAGAAGTGGTGCAGGAGATGCCAGCTGCATCCAGGATTCAGAATTCTTCCTGCTCTTCTACACGGGATGCAAAACAACTAGGCTCTAAAGCCAGGTTCCATTTTTTTTCCCCACTCTTTCTGCAGTTGGGCAAATTTTCAAAAACATAGGTGGAGCACACCTGCAACCTCACCTCACTTAAACACCAGTGGTGCAATTACGCTTCTGGAAGGTAAGAGTAATTTCAATCCTCCTCTTGTTGATGATTTTGACTACTGCACTATTACCTAAAAGTCAATTATTTTTTTAAAACTAGTTTGAGAGACTAGAGGCATTACTAGAGAACTAGATCCTCAGAAAATGCAATTACACCTCTGTACCATGAACAGACGAAAGTATCAACCACCCATATGTTTCTGCATTTCTGACTGGCCAGTGGCTCCCAGGTCAGTATGCAAATGTTCACAGCACCTCCTCCAAAAAACGGCATTCTTCTCCTGCACAGGCTAAGGAGCCTAGGCACCTACTCTTGGATACGCATTTCCCTTCTGTGAAGCAGGCACTGCCACACCTGGTGTGTAGACATACATAGCTTCCCATCATTCTAGCTCAAGAACACAGAGCGATACACCTTGTACTTCACCATGAACAGTTCAAACGCTGGAAAGCACATCACTTAAAGCTCCCCCATAGCTTTCCAGCTTGCTTTCTTCAGTCTAAACACCTGCCCTGGTTTTCTACTTCAGACAAGAATATTAAGTCAGGGGAGGAAAATTAGCTTCTTTGCCTCTTGCATCTCAACTCTAGGCCCGCTTATCCTGATATCAAGGAAGACATAAATTTCAAAACTCTTTTACAGGTCTAACAGTGAGAAAACTTCCTAAAAGGCTTACACGTCTGCAGGGCTACATAGCCGGAACACCTTTTTTAGTAAGGAAAAAAACATAAAAGACAATAACTTTTTTTTTTAATATTTCATTTCAATATTTTACTACTTAAGCTACCTTTTAAATAAGCCAACTTTATTATTTACTATAATAAATTATTATAATTATTAATTTCTTATTATTGGGAAAGCCAAAAAACGCATTTCCTCAGCTTACAAAGTCAAAGCACAAGACACTTTTCAAAGAGAGCTTACATAAAATAAATATGTGCCCACCTTTGAATTAATCGATACTTATGTGCCTAGAACGACTTAGATCAGTCATAGCAGAGTGGCGATTTGATTGTGATAGCGCTGTTATGTCTTTAGAGTTTAGTAAACACCATTAACTTCACTAGTGCGTTTGAGGATATTGGTTACAGCGGTAAATGTGCCCATCGCAATGCTGGCTTTGGCAACCGTTAAGCCCATCCTTGGCATAAATTTTAAGTGTCGCTACACCCCACTGTTAATTTAGACCAATCGTTAGGCTAACGGGGGCGGGGGAATAAAACTTTCTGGGGCCAAGAGTCCGCCTTTCCCCCCAATGCCCGATAACAGATGCCTAAAGACACTGCTGTGGAAGGAGCCAGCGTACACCTGCTTCTCCCCGGACGGCCCCGGACCTTGCCCCCCCCCCCGAGCCCTGCCTCTGGGGCACGGCCGTGAGCGCAACCCGTGGCAGGGCGAGCGAGGAGCTCCTCTTCGCCTCGATGAAACCCTATTTCCGAGTCCCTCAGCCCAGCCCCAAGTGTTTGCGGCGGGAAGACTCCGGGCCGGCGCGGAAGGGTCTCGCTGTTTGCGGACAGCG
>JAVJGG010000013.1:24966187-24980144 GCA_035590195.1 Aviceda cuculoides
CACACACACACACACACGCCCCCCCCGCCCGCGGGCGTTGACAGCCGTTGCTCTCGCCTCATGGCCGTTGCTCGGCCCCGCCCGGCGCTCGGTTCGCGGGCACCTCTCCATCGCCCACCCTCCCTCTCAGGCTCTGGGCTGTCAGCCCCGGTGCCGAGGCACCCCGCTCCAGAACCCTCGGGGCACCCGCCGTCCTCGGGGGGCTGCGCTCCGGGACAGCTCTCCACCTCCCCTTGGGCCACTCTTAGCGCTTCGCCAGGGGTGACGGTGGTGAAACACGTTTCTCCCTGCTTTTTGTCACAAAGGGAGAGAAAATACTGCACTTGCACACCTGGCGAGATGTCTTTCCCACTTGCACAGAGGCATCAGCTCTTGACCCTTACTCCCCACAGCCAGCGAAGTGAGAAGATAGGGAAAGCTGAGGTCGGCGGTGCTAAATGACAAGATTTTTGACGGGCGATCCTGCTTCCAAACTCCCGGCCGCACATCTGTTCATGCGTTTGGCAGCTACTCGTGTTTTAAGCAGTTTGGGCCTGATGAGGAAGAGGAGCTTCTTGAAAGAAAATCAACAGGTTAAATCTGGATACTTCATCCTTCCCCGCGAGACCGAGACCTGGAGGGCGCAAAGCAGCCTCCTGCATTGGTACGCCAGCCCCATTTCTTCCCCCAGAACCAGGGCTCCTGCTGCTGCGCCAGTTGCGCCATCCAACTCCCCTGCCTGCCCATTAAAGCCTCTTCCTCCTTTTTTGACCCTGAATCACTTTCTCCCTCCTACCTACCAGTGGCCACATGGGGAAACAAAACTTAGTCCGAAAGGAAGCACAGATTATTAAGACCATGCCTTGTCCAGAACAAATTACTCAGTCGCTCTCCACATGAAAAGTAGTAGCTAAAGAAAGAAAACCATATAATGATGTAATGAAAGCCTGTGTAATAATGCATATTGAACGGGTGTCAGCTTTAAGAATGCCTGGCTTTTAGGATTAATTGACCTTCGGATTTTTTATTTTGCATGTTTAGTGTCCTCCAATTTGTTTTAAAATAAGATTTTTTTTAAAAGGTTCACAAATACATTTATGATAGTAACAAAGTGCATTTTATAGATGCACTAATCTTCCTGCATACTCCCTTTGTCTTGTTATCCATGCCCGTCTCAGTTAAACATAAAAACATTACACATACACATAAAACAGCAGTAGAATATGGAAAAAATAAAAGCCCATAACAAAACAAAATATAGCTGTGTGAAATACATAATAATTGTCAAAGGAAAGAGAAAACTTTTGGCCAGCCATTGAAAAACACATCTGTTCCCACCAAGGAACAAGTTTTAATGCTTATGAAAAACCCCAGGCCTATCATAAACTTAAATATGCTCAGAATATTTCATAATCAATTTAACACGTGAAAGTTAACACTTCACATTCTCCAGCAAGTCTTTGTCCAGAGGCTGTTGTCCAAATCTGTTGAGCTTTCTTACAATAAATCGAGCTTCGCCCACCACAATATAACATTTTTGAACAGTTATGATAGAGCGAACCTTTTCTGGAACCAGATTCAATCTTCATCATGTTTGCCAGCAATGATTAACTTAATTAAACCTTCAGTCGCATAGGAATAAACAAGGGCAAAATCCAAGACTGGATCTTAATATGACTGATCAGAAGGAACACAGTTCTGCCAGCGCTTAAATATGTTTCCACCCTTTAGTTAGACTCAGATTATTTCGGGTACCTTCCTGAGGGGGGGCCTGTGGGCTGTGTAATAGATAGTCAGATCAGCTTGAGGGAAGAACTAAGTATGTTTTCTGTTTTGGACAGTGTTCAGTTAAGCACCAGACTAATTCCTTCTCCACATGTTTTTCAATACAATATTTATGTACTGCAGTTTCACTTCCCTGTTTCCCATAAACACCCTAATGACCCCTCCCCTCCTCCCTTTTTAAGGTAAAGGTTGTGTTTTGTTAAAAAAAATATTGTGACCATATTGTGTGCAACTTCTACTTACTGGCTTTTTTTTTAAAATAGATTCTATTTTCCAGTTGTTAAGTGTTTCTTATCCCCTGATTAGTATTAAATAACTATTTTCCCTTTCTCTTCACATTGTCAGGAATGGAGAGTCACAAAATCTGATTCTCCAGTACATACAATTTTTATAAATTTGATGGCTATAACTATTCTGCATGTTCCTTCAATGTTCTGTATCTTATTGTCCTATTGCTATTTATCTAAACTAAAAAAAAAAAAGGTTTATATTATAAAAATAATAGGGCACATGGAGGCATCCTTTACAGGCCTTAAGTAGCTACCTAGGGAAACTTTGCACCTCTTGGCTCTTCGGTACACTCTGCTCCTGCCAAGAACTAAGCCTCTTCCCTTCCAAGAGAGGTTGCTTGAGATCTCAGCTATTTCCCTAGTAGTTCCCAAGAACAAGAACAATAAAGACTTACTCTTCATAGTCAGATTATTTTCAATTCCCACCTTCCATAGAAAATGTACTTTGCAAACAGAATATGGGCAGGTTTTACTTCAGTTTGATTTCTAAAGTTTTTGTAACCCCAATAATTCACAATAAAAGCATTGGGGTTTAAATTCTTGCTATCAAAGAATTAAAAAAACCCCAAACCTATTTAAAATTTAAAAAAAACCCAAAAACAACCTAACTCTGGAAAGATATGTAAAAGGAAAGCCACCCTTGTGTCTCTGTTATTTGAACCCTGCATGATCACTAGAAAAACAGTTTAAAAAGAAAGGGAAAAAGAAGGAAGATGGACATGAGAGAATTGACATAAAAATAGTGAAAATGAAGATATTATGGACTTGTATACAGGTAACTGTATCTGTTTCAGCTAAATTGTTCTTATGCACAAGCGAAAAAATCATAAAACCAATACCAAAAGAGAGAGGAAAGTGAAAATCAAGTGAGAATGGATAAGCTGAGAAATGTGATGTGAGAAACATGTTGGTTTTGTCTAAGATTTGTTCCTGTTTATAGTAATTTATTATTTTACATGTTTTATTAATACCCTACAGCTGATAAAACAAACGAACAGCAATTGTGCATGCAAAAGACATAAACCTTGCAACAGACATCTGCTGTGGTGGTACTTAGGTTATGCCTATTTTAGTATCAATATATAAAATGCCAGTGCCAAAGGAGGAATCTGCCCTGTCATTTGTGGGCTCTCAAAAGCCACGGACCAGGAAGTGGCATCTTCTGCAACCCTATCTGAAATTCTAGCCATCTCCCTATAAACATTCACTTGCTTTCTCACGAGCTATTGAAAATAGGCCAATACTTCAGTAGCTCTCACATGCAGCATTTTCTTCGACCATAAGGAGTGTTTTGATTGCCAACTACTTTAAAAAAAATACCTGTATAGTTGAAGTTCGCTGTTAGTGACACACCAAGACAGTTTTTTCCATAAATCATTTTATTCGTAGAGCATTTCAAAACTATGTAGTATTTTGCAAAGGTAAAGTGGACAGGATGCCAAGCCTGAAGAGTACATGTTCAGAGAGTTTAATTCTTCCTTCTTCTGTTGATCTGATTAGAATTTGTACTGTAATCAATGAAAAGGGTATGCCTACATCATCCAGGGAAAAAAAAGTCTTTAGTAAAATGCCTAACTTTGTCCCAAATTTGCAACAAGCAGTACAATAGATGCAATGCCAGTAAAGCTAGGCACTATACAGAGAGGACATGAGGCTGACACAAAATTTTGTGACCCCTTAGACTAATGCATGCTCTTAATCATTAAGCCTTTTTGTTGTTTAATTTTCAGGTAGTATTAATATGCACCTATTCAACAAAAGGATTTGACCTTAAGTCAGAAATATGAGATAAACAGGATAACCATTAAAATACAAAAACATATGGTATCGTCAACTGTGTGAAGATCAACATTAGATTAAATCCCATTCAGTAAGCGGTGTTTATGCATCTCGCAGCCAGACAGGATGTTCTACTGATGTTTCAGACTGGGCTCCAACTGAGTTGTATGAAGTACAGGGACTGCATCTCACTGCTGATGCAAATGAGTCACATTTTCAAAGATAAAAAGCACAGATTTTACTTGTTTACTGTGGGGAGCATTGGGAGCATCTAACCTTAGTTTTAGCATTTGATAATACCTACAGTAAGGGTTTCCTAAAGTGCTATTAGTTGTCAAGATAGAGGTTCCCTCCTACTTCACAAATAGCTAGAGAATTTTCTTTTTTGTCCTTTTGAAAGAGTGAGCAGAATGAGAGAGGGAAAGAGAGTAGCTTAAGTATCTAACTAGTGAAGCTAAGGGTAAGCAACAGGTCCAGTTCCCACTTCTATGTTTATTTAAAACAACAGTTCCAGACTTAACGTTTTCCTCTTTTAGGTTCACCTAAAGCATGGGTTACGGCTCAGGTCTGGCTCCTTTACAAATTAAATTTGGTTTTAGTTTTTTATTCAACAAAGTGTAGATGGGACTTGACAGGCTGTTATCTGGGACATAGTTAACATATAACTGCTATTATTAAAGGTAAGCAAGTGAAAGAAAGTGACAGTTATTAACTGTAAAAGTCCTTTGCCCCCTGCAAATCTCCAGTTGCACAAAGGTTAAGTTTTTGATAGCAGTGTAGCATTCCTCTAGCCTACCTTGTCACTGTCTCCACTGTGAGCATCTGATCAGAGCTGGTCATCTACACCATGTTGGTACCAGGGAATAGGGAATTCCAGGGGATGAATTACTTTAAACTTTAACATTTATGATGAGATAAGTAATATTAAAGGAGCCCAGATGACTAGCTTAGATGTACAAGTGAGAACTCTAGGCACCTCAAATTTGGTGAAATTAATCCCACTCTTGGATATTAAGTTGAAGAACATCTTAAGATAATTTTTATTCAGACCCCAAACATGGAATTTGTTTTGATCCTATTGCTAAATGAGGAAGCATGAAGAATACATTGTCCTAGCATGATCATTCACCTCTTTCCTGGCAGTGAAATAACTAACACTGTTAGCAACATTCTCATTCAGTTTCAAAGTTAACATCTCTTTCAAATGAGCAGGAACTGTTTCAAGCCATTGTTTTAGGCTGTCTTCAGGCTTGGTTTGATACCACTATCCAGGTCAAGTATTTCATATTGCATCCATTATCATAGGATCTAAGCACCTCAAAGTTCCTTCCTTTGTTTACATAGATCTAATATCTTCCAGACCACCTTTGCAATCTCAAGAACTCAATTTTGTTTTCAACAAAAATTCAGAGCATCAGAGAAGCAAATGTTTTATCAAATAAACCCAATCCGATTGTTGTCTAAAAGCAGGTTTTGGTTGTCTGCTCAGTTGCTGCTCAATTGACTTTTCAGGTCGCAAAAAATGTCCAAAAAGTGAAGAGCTACTACCTCTGCCAATACTGCCTAAGTAACAAGCCACTGGGAATAGAAGTGACGCTAATTTTGCTTGCTTGCTTTTTAAGAATTCTAATTTTTATTCAAGTTAAATTAAATTTGTTTGTCACTATTTTCTTTTCGTCACTTTGAAAGTGCTTCTCTATTACAGGCTATAGCAAGGGTTAGCAGGTGTTAGTGCCCCCATTTCAAGATATGATTTACAACACTGTCAGCATTTTACTTACTAGATAAGCAAAACTGTGTATCTAAGTGAGTCAGTTCAAATATTAAGGCATATGAAAGCTGTTAATAAAGTCTTCCATGTAGAAAGTCTACTTGCCTTTGCAAATTGAACAGATTTGTGTCAAGAAATACAAACATTTAAAAAAAATTGACATTTTAAGAGTAGTATAACGATACTAAATATATCAAGGAATATTTTCAGGTTGTACATATTTGCATTGAAATATTTAAACTACATAGGACATACTAAATATATGATAAATCATTTCATACAGCATATTACCTTGCAGGTGGCACAGAAGAGCTTCATTTCATTCTAGCTTTCTACTCACAAAGAGTTGCTTTGAATATGAAAGAGTAACAGAAAGGCAATCTTTATTCGATTATTTTTTTTTTAATTATTCTGCTAGGTCTACATCTATTTCTTAACTATCATCTGAAATCCTGAATTTAAAGTTGGGTATCCCACAGCAAAAAATCCAGTCTGTTGCAGGTCACTTCAGAACAAAATTTACATACTCTCTCTGGTTCAATTTTCTCCAGTTGAGATTATTTAGCCCACAATTCATCCCATATCTGGTAATATGGGTAAAACAGATTTCAAAAAAAGGCATCTGGAAATGCCTCATTCAGTTTGCAACAGCTGTGTTTTGTGAAACATAACAATTCTTGTTAGTACCATCAAATATCTCATCTTTTTCAAAAGCAGAACTAAGTTAATCCTTGAATTGACAGGTATATTTTTTTTAAAGTTAAATAAATCCCATATCAATGCCCTTCCTCTAAATATATATTTAATTAGTGGCTAAGTAAAAATACACTACTTGTTCAAAAGTAAGCACACACATAGGCCCTGCACTTTCTATTTATACTCTGATAAAAATCCATCCCTACCAGATTAATGGCATAACCCTTACTTTAGATATAGAAATAAAATAAATGAATACAGAAAAAAAGGATCTGTAGTATAGCATACATTCACACAAGTCAATTTTGTAAAGGAATTCTAAATTTAATTATTATTGCCTCACATATTGCTTAGGCTGAGAAAGACAACACGCTAATCCTGGCTAGCCTCACTCACAAGGACTACCAGGTTACCAAACAGCTGGTCATTCATGGTGCAGCATTTAGGTGAAAGCCAGATGTATATTGTCCAGATTCAGTAGCTCCCAAGTGCTATTTGCACTCCCTCTGAAACAGCATTTTTGGGAACTCAAGGGATGCAAAGAGACTAAGATTCCTCTCTGGAAAACCTAGATTGCATTCCCTAAGGTGGATAAAATTAGTAATCAATTTGCTTTATCATCATAATGATCCTCCCAATTATTTAAAAGAAAGACTATGAAAAGATTCTGCATTACAGCAGCATGTGATCACAGAGATGTGACTCTACAGATGCAGCATCAGTTTTCAGGCAGAATTATTCAGTATATAAAATGTCTAACTGTTTAGTTGACCGTCTGTGTCTTATATTTTAGTTACAAACACTTTAAAGAAAAAGGTGAGTCTTCCCTCCTTCTCTCATCCGAGTGAAATCAAGGTCATCTTATCTAACAGTAAATTCTCCCTGAGATAGTAATATTTAAAATTAAATGACACTCCACCTAAATTATTTTACTAAAAGCCTTCAACTCCTCTAAGGTCTCCAAGTAGCATCTTCTAAACCTTTAAGAAGTTGCCAACTGTTTGAATAATATAGTACCCAGAGTACCACCCTTTAAGGGAAAGATTGTGTGCTCAAATTGGGCCAAATAAGCAATAGGATGATATAAACCCAAGCCACTTAAACCACATGAATGATTCCTAAACACTTAGGAATCTGATTTATAACCGTACACAAGCAGCAGTATCATAGTGCCAAAATTCACTTTGCTGGAATTTACTGCAGGATACTACTATGTACTAACAGGATTTTACAATTAATAAGACCTATAATGCTACTGACTGGGCATGGAAACTGTGTACTAAATGATGTATAATTCTTCTTTTTGAGGTAAACTTGCTGTGGAGAATAGCATTATTAATCATTAAGTCATCTCAGATTTCTGTATCACTACCCAAACATGCCTAGTATTCTCACTAAGTCACCACTGACATAAGAAGGTGATCTTAAAAATAACCCAGGACCCTTACTTTTACAGAAAGAATGTTTTCTGACCTTTTATGACCCACTTTGTTCCCAGACATTGTAATTCTGTAGTTCCTTTGATCTTAAGGCATTTTGCTAATTGTACTACTGCAGGATACTTTATGTACTGCCACTAGTCAGTAGAAAAGGAGAAACTAAAGGACTGACGACCCTTTCTTATACATACTGTTGTACATCCAGGTACAGAAGAGGGTTTATTTTTCCATTAATTAGCTTAATATATCATGGACATGTGGAAAAAGTTGAACTAGAAGAAAAAAAATTATTCTGATATAAGACTTCACAAATGAACTGTTGTGGAATAACTACAGACTTCTGTTCACACATGAGCTATTGTGGAGTAACTACAGACCTCTAAGTTCAGGCCCTCTTTTACTTTACACGGTGTGATGATTTGCACCAGCCTAACAAATGGGCATAGTTAAAGTGGTGTTAAGTCTTAGTGTGGAAACACTTGTTAAAAACCTGCTCACCTGAATACATCCAGTCTCCTATCTGCTCTTCTCCTTGGGAAAAATAAAGCTGTTCTTTATTCAGTGTTAGAAGGGTTGATTCACTCCAATTTAAATATAATTAGTGAAATTGTTACGCAAGCTGCGGTTGACAGATCTTTATGGATGGTAATACCTCAGCCAAAGTACACACTATTTTCTGTTTCCAGTACAACTTTGCAAGGCTATCAGTTGGAAAAAGCAGTTTTCTGGTTGTGCAATTAATCCAATCATAGCCAGGAATTAAAGGCGCAAACATAAAACCCCAACCTTGTGTTTGACTTCAGCTTTTTACAGTAGCACTGATACTTCAGGGTAACCTACAAGGGGATTTGAGTGCCACTTTTTCTCATTTTGCTTTTCCAGATATGCAGGAGCAATGTGAGAGAGCTAGACTTCTGATTTTTTCCAGCCAAGATGTGTGCTTCTCGTAAAGGCGAGATGTCAAGCTCATTTTGGGGAGCAATATATGTATGAGATATTAACTGGAAGCACTAATTGTCACAGGTGGGTTGATTTCTGTTCTCTGGTTAGACACCAATTTGTTGTGATTGCGTCCAACCTCAATCTCCTGCATTTCAAAGACTCGCTGACGCAGATAGACCCAGTGTTCCTAACTCTGGATTTCTCAAGCAAATTGCCAGGTACACATCCCATGTTTAACCCCATTCTCGCCACCATGAGTCTCTTCTGTTTCCTACCCCCAAACCAACCCTCCTAATTACTTGGATAAATTCCTTCTGAGTCTACCTTGCTGTTTCCTGGTAACATGGTTTCCTAACAGTTTTCAGAAACAACTTTGGTGTTAAAGCAAGGGGCACAGGCTTAGTACAGGAATTTCTTACCCACGAACATGTAAGAGTTACAGGTTTGTTTGTTTTTAAACAAACTTTTGAACGTAGTCCCTGTGGTCTGCTTAAACTATTCACCACCAGCAAATGCTGGGCTTCCTTTGAAGCCCAAGGCCAGACAGCCCCTCCAGACTTCCGCTTCGACTGGCTTGTTTCTGGTGGTATAGACTCTCTCTTACCCAGGGAAGCACTTTCTTTCCTGACAATGAGAGGGCTTGTAACTCGGGGTTTCACAGAGCGCTGGCCACTAACAGCAGAAATACAAGGTGGGACATCGCGTGCTTCTGGTCTGTCTGCAATAGCTTGGGAAAGGACCTCAAGTTAAAAACTGTTGATCACACTCTCAGTCTAGACATTCATGCTTTCATTATAGTTTGATCTTATCAGTATGACTGGAAAGTAAAACATAGTATTTCAGTCAGTCTGAAATATTGAGTGTTTAAAAGCAAACCAGCCTTTTTGGCAGGACCCCAAGTTCCTCTTCCCAATAATTTTCTTTCTTTGCTCCCTTCTGCCCTCAGTCTCACGTCAGGGCAACGAAACTTTGAGCCACAAAAAGCTAGGTAAAGGTTGCTTCATATCTTATTTATGCTTCTCGAGGTAAAAAGGTCACCAGAGAATGATTTAAGAAATGTTTTGCCCCACACTTAACTGATGACTTCCGTACTCCTTTCTGGCCCAGTCAGCGTGATAGCTAGGAACCAAATTGTAATGCCAGCTTGAACCTTCTTCTTATCCCTTCCTCCTCCCCCCATTGGGAGTTATCACTCCTGAGCCGTAAAAATTCACAGCATTCCCTAAATACCACATTGTATTTAGCTCCACAGAGCCATTTCACTGTGAAAATGAAAGAGAAATTCAGGATAACATTGGTATATTTGTCCGTTAACCATAGTTCCAACTTGCTGCCTTTTTACATCATCCCTGAAATATTCTCCTTATTCAGCAAAGAACTGAATTTGAGTTTACATTATTCTCCTGCAGCAGCCTTCTCTGCTAACCTGTTCCAGAAGTTTGTCATTTATTACATATATTTTCTTTACCTGCACGCTCTGCTTTTTTTCTTTCTGAAACTAAACAGCTCATGTCCCCTAGGTCTGTAACAACAGGAGACGCACACCTACATTAAATTGTTCTTTAATTTCAACTCTCCATGTCAATGCATATCAGGACCCTTTGATGTGTCAGGAAGCATCCCAGAAACAACGTAGATTTTACAATACCTTTAAAAGGGGACCAAGAGTTCCTGTACTGCATGTTACGACAGCGTAACAGAGACTGAAGTGCTGAGTGAACAACTCAGAACAACGTTAAGTGCTTTTCTCCTTAATGTATAACAGTACTTATTTCACAGACTGAGCAGCTCCGACATCTGATCTGTTAGTAGATGACAGGAAAGGTGAACTCAATTTCTAGAGGTGTGTTTACACTCAATATAATATTACGGAGACTCATCTACTGCAAACTCCTGTTTCTGTAAGCTCAGCGGTGCTAAGGATCTCCCAGAGAGCAGTAACTGCCATCTGCCGGCCGAGTAGGGAATGGTCTTTGTCCACAGTTTATTTCTTTGTCTCTCCGGCTAGATTTGGAAATGACAGTGCGACCGGCAGCTGAGGCTGCACACTGGACAGAAGGGTGCCCATACTTCGCTGTCTCACGCTGGAAAGGGGAGAGAAAAGCTGTAGAGGAGGAGATGGGTTTGGGGAACCCGTGACATTACTATGATTTGCTGAGACGTTGATTGAAAAAATAGAGATCCAGCAAAATTATTATCTTCTCATCCGGAAATTAAATATTAAGTTTTATACTTCTGAGTGACAAAAAGAGAATGTAAGGTGCTGCTGGGAGAGGAAGGCTAGGTCTCTGCAAATTTCTGTTTCCAGATCAGAGTTGGCTAGAGGCAGCAGGGAGGCACCGCAGTAATCCCTGCCCATTCTCACCCAAAATCCTCTGTGGCACAGCATGCTCATCACCCCTCTCATCTGCTTTTTCCCAGCTATGACTTTTTATCTCCCAAGCCCTTCTGTCTCTGCACTCGTTTTGCAACCTACCCCAACTCTCCGAGTCAAACCGTTTCTCCTCATCATTTCAATCCTGAACCTGCGACATTTTCCGTCTTCTTTCCCACCTTTCCTTAACTTCTCTTTCCTCCCGAGACTTCCTCCTTTTCCCCTACTCTCACAATCCTCCACATCCCCAGTCTTCCTACTCCAAGGAACCCCAGGCCACAGGCACACCTTTTGCCCCCAGTCCTCAGTGCCGGCCCTCACATCTGCCCCAGCTCCTTGACTTCTCCTCCTCCACCTGCTCAGAAGAGGTCTGCCTCTCTAAAGTCATCCTCGGTAAGACACAGGAGGTGGAAAGCCATGACAAGTCTTGGGAAACACAGGTGCAAGGTAGGTTTATTTGAATACTTCTTCTCTGATAACTCCCCGTTAAGTGGTAGAAGACAGGAATTAGATCCCCCTCTTAGTTTTCTCCTCCGCAGGCTGAACGAACCCAGCCCTCTCAGCCTCTGTTCGTGCAGTATATGCTCCAGCATCCTGACCATCTTGGTGACCCTCCCTGGACCCTCTCCAGTTTGTAAATGTCCCTTTTGCTCCAGGGTGGCCCAAACCAAACACAGTACTCCAGACATGGCCCCATAAGTGTCAAATACAGGGGAATAATCATTTCCCTCAACCTGCCGGCCATGCCCTTGCTAATACAGACCAGTACGTGGTTAGTCCTCATTGCTACGGAAGAAACTGCAGATACCTATTCAGCTGGTTGCTCACCAGCACCTTTCTGCAAAGCTATTTTTTATCCTGTGTATCCCCAGCCTGTACTGCTGCATGGGATTATGACATCCCAGCCGCAGGATTTTGCATGTACCTTTATTGAACTCTGAGGTTTTTGTTGGCCATTCAGAAGGAACTTGCTAAGCTGGAGGAATGACCCATCCTGCCCTCCAGCAGACTGACTGCTTTCTCCAATTCAGTGTCATCCATGAGCTTCATGAAGATGCGAACCCACTGCACAGGTGGTTGGTAAAGAATAAAAGCAGTAGCTTCCTCTTAGTATTCCCCGGCCTTAGTGGAATTATGATAAATGGACTTGTTCTATCACTCATAATATTTCTGGCAGGAGTTCCATAGCTTAACTGCACCTGTGAAAAAATGCATCCTTTTATGTGCCACCTATTTCCTATAACCTTTGTTGGATAGCCCCAAATTAACTGTCTCTTCCCATACAAGAACAATCTTTTTCTATTAACCATGTCCATGTCATCCATGCATTCATATACCTCTGTGATATTCCCCTTCAGTTATATCTTTCCCAGGCAGAAGAGCTGATTCAACCACTCTTCCTAGAGAAGCCATTCCTTATCTTTTGACCACCTTTGCTCTCCTCTGAACTAGTTCTGTTACAGCCCTTCTCAAGGTGGAGGACAGGGACAGCTGAACTGCACAGAGCAGTCGGGGTATGGGCACAGTATGAATTCATACAGCAGCAAATTTTTGTACTCTATTTCATTTTCCTCCTACTAATTCTTACATCCTCATACTAATTCTTAACATTTCCTTTGCTTGTTTGACTGTGAGTATCAGAGTGACTTTTTTGTTCTCTAATATAATCTCAAGGTCTCATTCCCATATAGCCATGGTTAGCTCAGAATGCTTTTTTTTCAGCTACTGTCAGGTTTGTTCATCATTTGTACATACCAACACTGAATTTAATTTGAGTGGCATTAAAATGACACCCTCAGAAGAGTCTTCTGGATATCTTTGCAGGTGACACTCATCTTTACAACACCAACTTATCCAACATCATCAGCAAACGTTGTCATATCATGTTATCAAACTACAGGCTATGGAAGAATTTGAATATAGCCAGTAACTGGGAAGCAAAATAGCAGGTTAAACTCAATGCTGAGAATCATAAATGTGGAAAACCCCTTCTCTAGGTACATAAAATAATGGTCTCTAGTATGCTGTTGTCATTAGAAAGTTGATTAGAGAGAAGAGATCTTGGACTTACTTTGGCTCCTTCTCTGGCAGCAATAGCTCCCTAAACAGTAATATCTAACAGGCATATAGAACATTAATCATTATTAAGAAGAGAAAATAAAAAAGAGTGTTGCACATGTCAGAATTAGTCATACGACAATACCTTTGATACTACATACAAGTCTGTTCTCAGAATATAACAGCACTAGAAAAAATATAGAGGACAAATTAGCAATATGATACAGCTTCTGTGTGAAAAGCATTTAAGTTGATCAGGACTCATCAGCTTGGGAAAGAAATTGGTAAGGAAACTGAGGCCTGTAAAATCATGACTGGCATGAGACAGGTGAAGGGAAATGTTTATCTGCTAACTCTCAAATGAAAGACCTAATGGAGATCCAAGAATATGATCAGACCTCAAGTTTAACCCCCAAATTGCTATTTCATTCAACAAAACTAAATTATGGAACTAATCAATACAAAGTGTTTAAGATGCCAAAATTATATACTTCACTAACCAGTAGGAGAAGCCATAAAAGAAAGATGCAGTAACAACAAAATACAACAAACTGGAGATTATCTCCAACTCAATAACTTTATAAACTGCAGGTATCCTTATACTTGGAAACAATGGGAGAGGTATTGAAATAAAGCTCTGTTGAGCTTCTCCCTGTTTTCATGCTCTTTTCCAAAGCACCTGGAACAGGACACTTATACTCATTTTAAACTTCCAGGGTGAAGCAAAAATGAAGTTCTCTGCTACCAGAGACACTGCAGTTTATTTTCCCATATTTGGGAAAGCGCACAGACAACCCATCCATCACAAAAGGGGTGAGTCTTACCTTCAGAAAAGTCACTCTCT
>JAVJGG010000013.1:24980171-24991064 GCA_035590195.1 Aviceda cuculoides
GATGCAAATTTGATCCTGGTTGTTCTTTTGTTTTCACCCTTTGACAGGGGTGAAAATTTGAAATGGGTAGAAGTAAAAATGTCAAAAGAAAGCACTGTGCTTCCACCTAACTGAATTTCTTTTTCTTCAACTTACAAAACGTTAGCATTGGTGTTTGCCTTATCAGCATGTTATACTGAATATAAAGGTATGAAATGTTTCCATGGTCACGCATCAGCTTCATCCTATCCCCAGTTTTCATTCAATGGGAAGCCTTGGCTTTTCATTCTGATTTGGAACAACACAAGGTTTGAAATGTTGCAATTCCCAGAAATTCTGTTTTCCTAACAGCTCGTTCCTCATCACAGACTGACTATGAAATGCCAGTGTGTTTGTCTGGAAAGGGAAGGTTCGTGTCATAGGTATCTTTATTCATAAAACTGCTAATCCTTAGTAACTCCATGATCTCTCCCCCAGGAGGAAGCTGGAGTGGCAGTGAGCTCACTTAGATTTTCTGGTCCATGGAAGCTGGATCCAGCAATTCTCATATCCCAAATCCAAACTATTTATCTAAAACAACAAAGCACTTTAATCACGCAAGTACTTCTTGGCAAGCACAAAATATAAAAGAGGAATAATGATTCTCCAAACAAAGAAACAGGAATGCTTGTTCTCATTAAGGGTTTCCCTTGAATTTTACTCGGCAGTAATAAGAAACAGGGTTCTCCAGGGCAGACTGCCTTCAACACTCTTCTGCAATGTGTGATTGCAAGTAAACAGGAGCCCTCGAAGGATAAGATCTTAAGGTGTCTTGGGTGGTTGGGTTTTTTTAACGAGAAGCTACTGCAGTGCAGGAGAACCATGTTCAGTCTCTGAAGAGCCAAGTGCTACTTCAATATCTTGGTGAGAACTTTTTCTTTACACTGTTTTTTACTATGCCTAGCACAACAGAGTTCTGAGATCCTTCTTGGAGGAACCTGGATATTACCGTCCTACAATAAACAATTGTAAGCATTCGACACTTGTTCTTCTTGAACATTGGACTGTGATTTGGATAAGAATAGAATAAGATTTAAGACAAACCTCTCCAGCAAATCTGCTATAAAACACTGTGTCAAGTAAATATGAAGTTGGGAGGTTGTAGTTTATTTTTGTTGTTTTTTAAATAAGTCTCAGTGGGACCTAAGACCTTTTACAAATGGAACATATACCTTGGTAGGAGTGATATGTCACTTTGTACTGCAATGCACTTATGGAGACCCATGCAGCTGTGTGTGTGTGGGGAAGGGACAGCTTTCTCTGTGTGACATATGGGAAAAGGTCTTAAAGATCTTGCTCCAACTTTCATTTTATCATTGACGGTTCTTTCTTTCCTGCAAAAACCACTTTTCATGCCGGTTTCAAAACTGTTTTTGCAGATATGAGTAAGTATCATATAAGTTTTTATCTCTTCTTTTCCTATGTTCCGAGTCGGATGTCTAGTTCAATGTCCAAGAGGGGACTTAGAGACCTGAAAGTTTCTAATTTCAGTCATCTGGCTTTTGCTGTGAGAAAACACCTCTGCTAATGCCTTGTCTTAATAGTTTGTCTGTTCTTTCTTAACACTCATTTGTTTTGCTGACAGAGTTAGGCCCATGGAAACTAGCTCTTTACCTACTAGGTTGAAAAGTTCATCCTGTTCTCCTTTTTAATAGAACAACAAAACTTTCCTGCAAACTCAGCTCCCAGAATCAATTACAAGTCTGGTGTAACTGTCTCTGACCAACTGCTGGCACCATTTTAATAAACCACAAATTCTGACAAGTTTTTTCCTTCTTCTCTGCTACCATTTAATATATCTTTTCCTCCAGGCATACCAGTCAGGTAGCATAAATCTCCTGCCACAAGCATGTGTCTCTAAAGGAACAAGACTTTTGACAGAATCTCATTCAAGAGACCATCTTTAGGGTAGACTTACCATGTACTATGCAGCCCACATGCTGAAAAAGCATTTCACCTTTCACTTTTTCATAATATTCCTTTAACTATACTTTGTCCTTAACAGGGACAGCTTTGTCTATACACACTCAAACTCTTCAGTCGCTTTACGACGTAAGCCACAGAATAGATTTCCTTCCAGGAATTGAATGAAAAGTAACTGAGACCCTAATCAGCTACTACCTCCTGAAAACAGCAACACAGGTCTACTGGAATTTAAATGAAATTTAAAATATTTTTTGTAACTGGAGAAAATAACTAAATCTGTCTTCAAAAGATTTGAGGCTCATGCTAAGAGGCAGTGTTAGCTTTCCAAACATAACATACCACCATGCAATATTTCTGATCATGCTCAGACTAGAACAAGCAGAACTTAATCTTGTATTCAAGTTCATTAAACAAAAGCATTCAACACAGCTCAAAAGGTCTTACTCATTGCCATAGCTCCATAGCTCCATAGCGAAAATAAGTCTTTTGAAAAATCTTCATAGTGGAGAAAAACCTTCCAGCTAAAAGGGAAGCCACATAAGGAGTTTTGTCAGAAGGTTACTCCAGATGGAAAGGGGAAGTTTCCTGAATATTATTTTGAAGGTTGCCTTAAAACCAACCCGAACAGGTTTCTTCATGTTTTGCTAAAAGGCACGCAGATGAACTAGTGTCTCTCTTACCACTGACCAGGGCTGGCTCGTGTTGGTCTTTGTTGATAAACCTCAAAATGTGAGAGGTTTTCTTTGCAAAGAAAATCACAAATTGTGAATGATTCCACTTAGGTCAACTTCTTTCCGGCCAAGCACTGTCGACAGCTGCTCCAGCTCCACCACAGCACAGACAGCACAGACTCCGGCCACGGCAAGGTACGTGAAAGCCACGGACAGAGACCACACCGACAGGGAACTCACAACTTTCACATTTTACCTTTGCTCCCAAAGCAAATACCTTCTGAAAAAGTCAGTTGACTTTTGCTGTCACATCTGTAAAATGGTCTTAAAAGGCATCTTCTTCACTGGAGAAGTTGTGATGAAGCTTAATGGCAATGCAGGTCCCAAAAACTATTGGTTTCCTTAAGAACAGACTCAGAACCATAGTAATTCTCAAACTCGGGCACCATCTTACAGATATTTCTGTAAGCAGCAATACAAGCGGCAGGAGTTCCCTCACATCTCCCAGCCTTTTGCTTCCTCCCCAGTGCGGCAGTGCACCACCCTGTTGTGCTGTGAGCCAGATCGGGGAACCAACCCAGCTTCAAAACAAAGAGCCCCCCCTTTCTCCCCCCACCTTTTAAAGCCAGTTCAATTCCCTGATCTGATTGCCAGTCCCACAAACAGCCGCACCTTCATAACTCCCTACGTCAGCACTCTTGCTGAACTTCCCACATGGTGTTATCTATAAAGTGTTGGGTTTGTGTTGTTTTTTTTTTTTTTTAAAGAAATACCATTATGTATGACTTGCTACCTTTGAGAAACTGGAGAAGGCTAATGGCAGGAAGGGTGGGTATCCCCCTCTCTCTGCAAGGAAAGCAAGAAGGAAATGCTCAGCAGTTACTGGCTCTCTGAATCTTTCTTTAAGTGGGCCTTTCTGCTCAGCCCTGAAGAGACGAGCATCTGGAACACCAACAGAAACCCCTCACTCATCAACTACAGAGCGCCCTTGAGTTGAATAGCTGTTTGCCAACAATATCCTAAAAGCCCTTAAGTATCTCAGGTATGTTCAGAGAAGAAAGAAAAAAAAAAAAAGAAAAAAAAGCACCTACAAACTTGTTTCACGATGTAAAAAATAAAGCCTGCCTAATATTTCATTCAGATAACCCTAATGAGCAAGGATTATTCCTGTGTGCAGAGTAAGCCAACAGGAGCTGAAATCTATCACCTCTTATGAATGAAAAGCTTATTTCTCTTTATTGGCATGCTGCATGTACGCTTTGGGGGGTCTCATTAATTCTTCATAATCATCTGTTTTCAATTAAAAAAATTAAATGGCTGTGATGGGAGGTGAATGCAAGTTCTGCATCACACTTTTTGCAGCAAACCATCCCAGTACAAGCTTCCTGACACAGCAGATGTGACTGCCTGTCTTTCGGCAGCAACACATGCCAAACCGCTTTTTGCTCATAAGAACCAGGAGAGCTCAACTTTGCTGAGAGGTGTTTGGTGTGAATTTAGACTCCTAAATACCTTACGTTTCTCTGTTGCATTGGGACTAGTTTCTGTCACACACAAGAGCATGACACACCAGGGGAGAGAGGAGACATTTTGCCTGAATCTTTTATTCCACCCTGTTTCTGCATTCCCACCCTCACCTCCCCCCAGAGGAGAGAGCAACTTCTGAGCCAGGGAGCTCAATTTCCACTGGAGAAAAACATTAGCAACTTGCAACCAAAACTGAGAAGATGTAACTACTTATGGACTTTTTTGGATTAAGAAAACAGGAACCCTGACTTTGTACAAGGAACACGCTGTTATCTAAAAAACAGGCAGGGAGAGAAGAGGCTTTTAAACTACCTTTTGGCAACAGCTGATGTTAGGCCCCAGCATGCCTGTCTACAGCTACTGTACATAGTCGCTGCGGCAGCAGTAATTCCAGAGCATAAAGCATCATCAGTAATTCTCCTGCCTAGAGGCCAGCAGCAGTGATCAATGGTTTCATTTTGCAGATTTAAAAAGGGGAGAAATAACGCCAGCACCTAAAGCAGCCTTAGAATTGATCATACAAGGCTCAGCCTTAAGTGAAGGCCCTTTCACTGCACATGTGCTGAGCACTGCCTTCTCCACAGAGTACACATTAACACTAGGGAGGAGGGAGGTAGATTTTTTAAAGTCGTCTTACTTTGCATTGCAGCACTGTATATGTAAAAAAATCCAGTTTATCGTGCATTGCTCAGATCTTTGCAGGCAATGTGGCACACGGCAAATGTATGCAACTCCCTGGCAGGGGATAATCAACCAAGGATCTCCTTCCGAGTCCGCTGAGCAAAGCCTGGCATCCCTTCCACTGGCACCAACAGGTCAGTGCTCTTGCTCACATCCTCCTACTTCAGTAACAAGTAGAGAAGTGAGCCTGCTTAGACCTTTCCTGAAGATTTCCCTGCCTGACTGACATGCCTAGTACTGTGGTTGACAGGACAGCTCTTCATCTCACCCTCTCTTTTGACTCTGGCTCATGACCTGTGGCTTTCAAGTTTTGACTCCTGACGCTGAGCATGGCTCTGGATTCCTTGTCTCAGTTTGTCTGGATGCTCTCAGTAAGTGCCTTGATTGTTACAGTGACCAACTGAACAGGGAATTAAGCAAATAAAGATCAGTGCAGAGTACAGAAGATAACTGAGAAAGATGAGGGAGACCAATATTGTGACCACTAGCAGAGCAGAAAGAAGACATTTTGTGTAACAATCACCATGAGCAATAAAGGACAAGATGCAACTTCTTGCCAGCACAAAGAGATGATCTGGACAAACGGTTGGAAATGGGTCACTGCAGCTGTGTCTGGTTTGGAGGCTGTGAGAGTGAAAGAAGTCAAGAGGAGAAAATTGCAGCAAACAAAACAGAAGACAGTTAGGGCCCACACAGGCGTACTTGGCTATCACAGATGGAGTGAAAAACCCAAATTTTATAGATGTTGTGTTGCATCACAGGAAGAATTATGGGATTACAAAGGGGGAAAGAGGGAACATCATGAGAATTTGGGGGAATGTCATTAACCACACATGCTTTCTGTTAAGTTCTGCTCAAAACTTTACCTCTACTTCCCCTGAACTATTTTGTGCTTATCTTAGGGAAGCAGGAAAAAAAAAAAAAAGATCAAGTAGACAGACTATGACTGAAAGTTGAAGAAAACAAGAACAAACGAAGAACAGACACCTTAGAACTTTCTTGATCATCTTACATCTACTGTGTTCACTGATTGCTCCAAGTAGATGATTCCCACATTATTTAGGATAGGGCTTAATCCCAGATTACCTGTAAATTTTTCCTCTTCCAATGCGTATCTCTTTGCCCATGCAGCACAAATCCCTCCTGCCTACCATGACCTCCAAGAAAATAAATTCCCAACCTTGTCAGGTAGGTCCCTCAGAAACCCTATGTGTTCCCAAAATGTCTTTGCCAGCTCCTCCTCACTATCTTCTGCATAAACGGCATGAGCAGCAAAGCTGTTCTTTCTGTACAGTGTTAGCCGTAACATTCACTTTGAACATTCATCCATTTAGGAAGGCAATCCCTCACAGGCCTCACATTCAGGAGCTTCATGTTTCTTTTCCTTGTACATTTTTAGGAAACCTGACTTCTGATACGACAGACCTATTCCTCAACTATGTCTTTGGATTGCATCTGGGATGTGTCTGCACTGTTAAGGCACTTTAGCAAAGTCCAAAAGGAGGAGATAAATTGCACTTGGAGACAGGGGAGAACTATCTGCACATGTAAAACACACATTAATATGTATAACTATGTTATATACACTATGCACAGCTAGCGTTTTCCACTTCCCTCTTTAATAATGAAAATGTCTCTAACACAGTTCTGCTCTACTCTCCTTAACCCCCCTCTTGTATTTGATAGCACCTGGAAAAAGCAATGGTCAGCCTTTTTTCCCCTGGCTGGGGGACGCAGCAGTCCGTGCAATACCTGGTCCGCCTGCAACGTCTTCCCTTCACACTCTTTTCTAACCCACCCCAGCTGCAACCAAGCCAGTGGGGGAGGGAAACCCTCCTAGTCAAACCCAGAAAGCACTTAGTGAAAACAAATAAGGTTGCTAAGGAACCATAAACTCAAAACACAAAATCCAGGAAATAGGAGTTCATACATTCTTTTCAAACACACACCACTCATTGCCCTCACCACTCAGTCTGTCACATTAGCACGGAACTAAGGCTGTGGTTATGTGTGCCCAGGACTGATTCCCAAAATCCGAAGGTCCACAGAAGGCACAAATCGTACCCTCCCTGCTGTTGCCATCCTGCCAGCTAGACTAAAGACACCACGGGCTTGACTGCTGATTTGCAACTCCACCTCTGTTTTACCACACAGGTACAGCCTCGGGAGCCACGCTTTGCCCGCAGGGATTTTCTTGAAAACAAATTTATTACTATGCTCAACCCACAAATAAAGCTACCTGCAGTGCCTTGGGAGGTAAGAAGATGAAAGCCAGAGGAAAGGGGTGAACATGCCAGCTATGCCTTGCCCAAGCCACGCAGACCCCGGGGCCACGTTTATGTGTTTTCAGGGCCTGGTGAACTCTGGAAGAAAGGGGCAATTGAGGCAAGGCAAGCCCATTTTATCAGCTTCCCTCTGAGCACCTCATGTTCTGTTCCCCATGCACACAGCTACATTGCAGCACCTGGCAAATTTCCTCACACTTTAGAAGACACGGGGAAATAAGAACATGCCACTAGAAAGGTTATATTTAGCTTTCCTATCTCCATTCACCTTGAGTTACATCAGATACGCAGAATGTAGCAATTGCCTACCATGCAGAGGTGCAGTTGTACATGCCTACATCTGAAATCACATTAGCCACCAGCCTTGTGGTTTAATCAATGCTGCGCACCAAGGTTGAAACTTCTCTGAAAGAAATGAAGTGAACTCACAGTTGCTCGTTTGGCTTCATCCTATCTCATCATACAGGGATCAGAGTGGTTCATTTCTGCCATGAAAAACAAGAGAGCATTTCCATTTCCCACTCAGTCTGCACCAAAATGGCACCAATTTGAGTTGTACAAAGTATTTACTAGAAACGGAGCAAATTTTAATCCTTGCTAGCAACATAACTTTAAAGTGGTTAGTATGAAAAAGCATAGCCTAAATATCCTTACACTATATCCAGGAGAATCTCTCCTTGCCTCACATATCTAGTGCATTTTGTTCACCACGTGGCTTTATTTCACCAGTAGAAAAGCTGAGAATAAAAGGGCATTCACACAAACAGCCACAGGGGTGGGACATCAGGCACTTCAGGTTCCACCTCTAGTCAGCAGAGACAAGAGACCCTGCAAAGGGTGAATAAATGCACCTGGGTTCTCCCCATTGCCACATCTCCTGGGCTCAAGGAATTTGCATCTCTCTGAAGCTGCCCAGTAACCACACGGAGCTGTCGGAAGGTGTAGTCGCCCTCACCTGTCCCAGTTTCCTCTTCATACAAGGAGCAAACCAGCGACAGCATTAAACAAAACCAGTGCCAGGATGCAACAGCTTCTCTCTGAGGGCTACTACGGAATAACTGTCTCACTTTTTACAGTAAGAGGTAACGGGATGTAAGATGGTCTACATTAATGCTAAGAAATTCAGTTTTTAAACACCAAATTAAGCACCAAAATTAGCTTCCAAATTAGGAAGATACAATTTATAGTGTTTTACGAACTTACAGTCTTTTACTATTACTTTTATGACTAAAAGTTCTGAAAAAGACAGCATGCCCATGAGTACAGTTCTTCTACAGCTATTACCAAACATGGCTTTCAGTCAAAAATGTAGTGATCTGTACTTCAGAAAGATATGGTGGGAAATACAAATCTGAATTTATCTAGCTTATGGAATTATCAATTTCTCAAACACATGGTTGTAGATAGGAGACGGCTGTGCAATTTATTTTGTGTAATGATACAAAAAAAATTAGGTAATACATTGAAGATAATTATGTTTGTGCCCTCAAAAAGATCCCAAACTTTTAAAGCCCTTTCTTTTTCACACTACAAGTTTTATGAAACCAGCGCAGCACAAGAACATCTTGTGTGGCATTTGCACAACCACAGTTACAAGCCCAACAGCTTCCATCCAGGATGCAGAACACAAGTGAAAATAACAAACAGCCTGTTTCTAATGTGACACTTCAGCCAACTACACTGAGAAAACTAATAAGAAAAGATGAAGTATTAAAACACATAACTAGGATGAGCAAACTTGCTGTGTTCATGATAAAGTGTGTACAATTTTATCATAATTACGCTAAAGGGCAAAGTAATAGCTTCCAAAGAGACAAGCAAAAGAAAAAACAGCAAGGTTTTTCAGTATGCTCCAAAACATGGAACACCGCACCAAAATCTCACTAAGTTCTTAAACTCTGATCCCCTTTACCCAAGTCTTTAACTAAGTCTTCACTAACTCATGAGCACAAACTTAGGAGGAAAACAGGGTAAGAAGAAAAGACTTGCACCTTTCATGGTTGCTTCACACGCTTTCATTCTGAGCACAAATCAAGCAACAAAGATCGAAATTCAAACTGTAAAGGTTTCATTTATGCCTAAAGCAAACATCAGGTACTTTGCTACCATGGTGATGAACACAGTAAAAACACCTTAATCGCTCCTGATTTTGCAAGTGCAACAGTCAAAAACAGTCTGGCATCAGACACGTATTGTGAGTTCACGCTTTAGAAAATGGTTTATATTTTATTGAGTATTGCAGTTGTGCAAAACCTAAATGAAATAATAAATGAACAGAGAAGTTGTGTTGTGTATATTATGCATACACACTACTCTGGTCCTGTGCAGAATTTATAAGACGAGTTGATTGATCAAGGGCTCCCAACATAATAGCCATAAAACTGTTTGGGAAATGAGTCACCTGCTTGACTAGCATATGTTTGCTAACACCAAGAGAATAAATACTCAGCTTTGGAAAACTAAGCCAGTCATATCAATTTTTTTTATTTTAAATTACCAAGTTCCATATTAAAGCTCAATACCCCCATGTGCCCTTTAAAACGACAAACAATTAAAAAGATTTTGGTTTATATAAAACTAAAGCTAATAGCAGCTGAATCTTTTATGTCCGACACATTTATATTACAATATATATATACTAAATGTGAAGGTACAAAAAGTTTTCAAAGCCGTTACAGACTATGAAGCTGATTTTGACTTTTTGGGACTAACCCCACCATCTTCAGCTGACTTCTCCGCTGGCCTCTTTTTTAACCCTTTCATTTTCCGTGTCTGCAGTTTACTAAGATCTTGCTTCTGCATGTGGATTCGACCATAAGTTGTACCGAACACATCATGGGAGATATTCTTTTTCTTCTTAGGCTGTAAGGGAAGAACAACATTAGTGTTTACAAGTAGAGTGTGCCAAGAGCTCTGGTGAGAATCAAGTGCCTAAAAGCAAGGCCGCATACATTGTTTGGAGCTTAGAGATTAAGCTTTGTTCTGTATGTTCTATATGCTTCCAGGGGAGAGTTTGTATGCCAGCTGATCACCGCAAGAGTGCTGTGGCCCCAGAAATCTCATTTGGCCTAAATAACAGTAAGCTTTGGTCAGATATACAATAATTAATTCTTCAGCTTTTGCTCTGATTCACAGATAGATCTGGAAGTAACATACTTTCCAAGGTACATACCTTCAGGGCTTTCGGTTGTTTTAAAGACAGCTTATAAAGGTCATCTGAAGCTAAATGTGTCCTCCTCATAACCAGATCTAATGAAGGTCCCATCTCTTCCAGTTCAATTCTTGGTATTTTACAGCCAGATTTCTTCAGAAGCACCCTAGAAGGGCAAAACAACCAAAATCAACATTGTCCTCTGTGATAAAGGTTTATCTGTCTTCCTGAAAGGCAGGTTCAACCCTGTAGTTTGGAAGGCTATTGAAAACAATTGCTACTGCTAACTCTATTATTGAGAAAGATGCCTGTCAATAACAATTTATAATATATTAAATCTGTCCCATCACAATTTGGACACATCCAAAATATAACCTGGCTAATGTAACTTTTTTTTTTTTTTTTTTTAATGAGACTGGTATTACTGTTAAAACTCAGTCCCAGTAGCCCGAAAGCCCTATCACTCCTCGAATACAAAATAGTGCCCTGGGTATTAACAGACTGTCGTGGTTTAACCCCAGCCAGCAACTAAGCACCACGCAGCTGCTCACTCACTCCCCCCCCCGCCCCCAGTGGGATGGGGGAGGAAATCAGGAAAAGAAGTAAAACTCGTGGGTTGAGATAAGAACAGTTT
>JAVJGG010000013.1:25002914-25026603 GCA_035590195.1 Aviceda cuculoides
CAAGGCCAGGTTGGATGGGGCTTGGAGCAACCTGGTCTGGTGGAAGGTGTCCCTGCCCATGGCAGGGGGTTGGAACTAGATGATCTTTAAAGGTCCCTTCCAACCCAAACCATTCTATGATTCTATGCTATTGCGTACTGCTGTGGTAAGAACAGCCTATAAATTCGTATTAGTTCTAAATACAGAAAAAGACGCTGGGGTGTGTTACTTTTTAATCAGGCAAGTTGCAAAGGCTTGAATTTTGACTGTAGAGGATAATAGCTGTGGAACAGATGTTTGGAATATTACAAGTGTTAATTATCAGGTATTTTAAAATAATAGTTTATATAATTTGCTAGTGTGGGCTGCTGTATTTAAGGGGTTTAGAAGATAACAAAAACAAGTTTTTGAGTATTTGATTTCATGTTCTGCCACTAGAAGGAGATAGATAAATAAAATTATGCTTAGAGAGCTTGTTCAACATTTCTGATAGAGGCTTTCAATGAGCTATTACCTTTTAAAGCTGTATGTAAATGTTGCTAACTTTAGCTAGTTGATCTTACACTGTGTAATATGAGTGCATGTGTAGTAAACCCAGTCTTTTAATAGTTCTTAACTACTGGTTTCTATTTATTAAATCATTATATTTGGCAATTACATTTTTGCACCAGGTCTTCCTGCCTTTAGATGAAATTTTTGTTGTTTTAAAAAAGTTCTACCTGAATAAAGCAGAATAAACTCTATTCTGAATATATGTTTTAAAATTGTCATAACTGACAATGCTTTTCTAACATTAAATTAATACCATCATTCTCTTTTTATAGATGGGAGGAGGTTAAGTGACTTAGCTAAAACTACAGAAAGCCCTTATGAGGACATAAATATGTGCCAGATCAGCCTGTGTAAATCACAGACTGGCATGAACTGCTGGTGCAGGAGCCAGTACATTTGTTTGCCTTTATACCAGCCTAAGTGTCATATAGTATCTGGGTCATCTCAGTCTTCTAGTTGTCACGGAGTCAGGGTATGCAGTTGGATTATGGGAAATTGGTGCATTAGCACCAAATGTGTTTTAAAAGAGACTACCTCATTGTCAGGCTGAACTTGCCATGGGCATTAGTGGTTTGCCTTGGTTTTTCATATCCTGGCAAGAGTATGTTAACAACTTATCTCTTAAAACAGACTCTCCTCAGAGTCTGCCAGGGAGATTGAACTGCTTGATGAGATAAATATGGAAATGCATGTTTTGAGGATCCAGGTGTTGGTATTTCTGAGGCCCCAGCTAACAGTCCTGTCAGTGCTTGAACAGATTTATGTGTGCGTACTGCCAGAGGCAAGTACCTAGGTGGCACTTAGGTCAGTTTGAGTCAGTGACTATCAAATAGTAAATTTAAAATAAATGATCATGTTTGAGATCTACGTACATAATATGTATGCACTAATTTCAGTGGGTTCACTTGCATTTAAGCATGTTAATGCATATTTTATTTTGGGCCCTGTAGTTTGTAAATTTTGGTTGTGGAAGTTCATAGATTAGAGACTTGGACTATCTATTCTAGCAAATAAACATTATGGCAGTTAAGGTACATTACAGGAAATCAGAGGAAGTTCACTGAAACACATAATGAATAAATTCTGGCTTCCTACTTTGTCTCATTTTTTCCATTTTCTTTTGATTTTTATCTTCATGCTTGGAATTCCTTCCCAATCCTTTTGTAGAAGGCAATCACCCTTTGTCCATTCCCTTCTGAACACTTATTTTCTTTGTGAGGCCCTGGCACTAGTCTATCTAAGTAAAAGGTTAAATGTTTTGTAAAAACACAGAGGAAGATAGAGTCTTTAAGTTCTTGAGTTTTGTCTGTCTGTTTAGACTGTGAGTGCCTCTGGTTGAAAACCTTTTGTATTATGTAGTGAAAAAACACAGAATTCAGTATTTAAAGAGTGACAATAGATCATATGTGTGTGTATATATGCACACACACACACTACATATATAGTCTATGTAATGTGTGTATACACACACGCTACAATTAGTCTGTGTATCTGTACTATTTGCTGAATTGACTGCCTCAGGAGAAGGGTGGTGTTGTTTCTAGGCTTATTTTAAATTGGAAGTGTAACAAAAATTCATGATGTGACAAAAGGTGATTGCCTGTGAATATCAGAAGAGACTCCTCAGTAAAATGTTACCATGTAAAATGGCTAAATGTAATAATACAGTGTTGTAAGGTGTGGAGAGATGCAGAAGAAAGCTTGTAAGAAACCAGTGTGTATTTCTGGCTCTAGCCAGGGTTACAAAAGGTGAATCAGCCCCAGCACAAAAGTAATTTGCTGATAGTATTACAGAGGATGATTTCCATTTCCCTGCAGCTACCTTACTGGGCCTCTTCAGTTAGGAATTAGCAAGCCAAACCAGCTCATAGGTGTCACAAAAAAACCCCAAAACCAAAATGACCTGCTGGATTCCTTTGCATCTGTACCTTTGTCTTTTCAAAAAGCTCCTTAAAGATCATGTAAGGAAATCCTAGCAGCCCTAACAGACAAAGCACAGTCAGAGAAGAATAGGGTAAAGTAAGGGGTGGTTTATTTCCGCAGTGCTTATTCTGTTTATTTTCTCTAGTTTAAGACTATGGAGTGAGATGCAGTACAATAGGAAGGAGTGAAGGAGACCTTTCTATTCCACCAGTGCTTAATCTAGATGGCCTCACTCCAGTTGTTTGGAATGAGCATAGTAAGAGCACAGTAAGAGGAGGGAGAAGAGGGGCTGGGAGGGAGACTCAGGCACAGGTGATCCTACAGAAGTTTGCTGGGATTCTGCTTTACTTTTAGCAGCTGGAATCAGATGCCAGCATATTAGGAGATTAAAGAAGGGATTAGATGTTCCCTGAGTTCTGTGCTCAGGAGTCTGGATGCTTCATGCCAGTCTAAGTGTCACAGACTCAGTTGTTATACAAGGCAGTCTGCCCAGGTGCTTGTTACTGGGCCTCTGCTTCCCTAGTCTCTTCCATTTCATCTCTACAGACGCTCAGAGCAAGGTCTGTCATGGTAGGAGCAGGAAAAGTTGAGAAGCAGCATGGAGAGCATCCCACCACCTGTTACATCTCAGCTGTGAAAGGGGAATTGAGCTGGGAAGGGTTGGGGAATCAGCGGTAAAGAAGAGGCAGGCAGGGGTGGGTGCTTCTTACTGAGAATCTTCTTATGCCTGCCTTATATGCGCATACAGCATAAACAGCACCACTTCTGCCATTCCCCCAGAGCATGCTGTCCTGTATGGGAGAAGAAGCACAAGGAAGTGTTCTTCTTTTTTTCTGCTTCCTGGGCTGAGGTAGCAGATGAGAGGAGTTAAGAGCAGGAGAAACTTAGGAGAAATTGTTTTACTATTCTTTTCAAAAAATAACTGAGAAATCATGCATATCTTAGCCTCCCAAGTTCTGCTTCTGGACAGATATTAACTTGGTCCCTATGTAGCCCCTTAAAAAAACTTTTTGAAGATCCATGCTATATACCCATTCAGCAGCTGAGATGGTGGATTTCACTGTTCTTTGTTTTATTGGACTACGTGGCTTTGACCTAAAGCTGGTGTGCTCAGAATCAGAAAGGGTCCCCTTCTGGCCGCAGCTGTTTCAGATGAACATGCTACTGTCTCCAGCTTCTGCCACTGCTGTACAACAGGAAGATGTCACTCCTAATCTGGTAGTTCATCTTAAACCACACATTTAATTTTTTTGAGCCAAGTAATAGCCTGTGAGATTACAGAATGGTTGAGGTTGGAAGGGACCTCTGGAGGTCATCTGGTCCAACCCCTTGCTCAAGCAGATGGTTGCCCATCACCTACAGATGGTTGCCCAGGACCATGACCAAATGGCTTTTGAGTATCTCCAAGGATGGAGACTCCACAAGCTCTCTAGGCAACCTGTGCCAGTGATTGGTCACCCTCACAGTGAAAAAGTGTTTCCTGATGTTCAAGGGAACCTCCTGTGTTTCAGTTTGTTCCTATTGTTTCTGGTCCTGTCACTGTGCACCAATGAAGAGAGCCTGGCTCCATCCTCTTTGCACCCTCCCTTCAGGTATTTATATACATTGATAAGATCCCTCTTGAGCCTTCTCTTCTCTAGCCTGAACTAGTCCCAAGTTCCCAACCTTTCTTCATATGTCAGATGCTCCAGTCCATTAATCATCTTCGTGGTCCTTCACTGGACTTTCTCCAGCATGTCCATATCTCTATTGTACTGGGGAACTCAGAACCACACTCTGCACTCCAGGTGTGGCCTCACCAGTGGGGAAGGATCATGTCCTTTGACCTGCTGGGAACACTCCTCCAAATGTAGCCCAGGCTACCATTAACCCTCTTTGCCATGAGGGCTAATTGCTGGCTCATTGTCAGCTTGCTGTCCACCAGGACCCCAAGGTCCTTTTCAGTAAAGCTGCTTTCTAGCTGGTGGCCCCCTTCATATATTCAAGCCTGGCGTTATTCCACCCCAGATGCAGAACTTTGCACTTCCTCTTGTTGAACTGTATGAGGTTCCTGTTGGGCCATTTCTCCAGCCTGTCTAGGTCCCTCTGGATGGCAGCATGACCCTCTGGCATATCAGCCACTCCTCCCAGTTTTGTGTCATCGGCAAACTTGCTGAGGGCACACTCTGTCCCATTGTGCAGCTCATTAATGAAGATGTTAAACAAGATTGGACCCAGTCCAATAGCACCTTGGCTAATTACTGGCCCCAGTTACTGGCCTCAAACTACACTTCGTGCCCCTGATCATCATGCTATGGGCCCAGTCATTCAGCCAGATTTCAATCCACAGTGCTGTCTGCTCATCCAGCCCATATTTCAACAGCTTGTCTAAAGCCTTACTTAAGTCATGGTAGATGATATCCACTGCTCTCCAAGTCAGTCATTTCATTGTAGAAGGTTACCAGGTTGGTCAAGCATGACTACCCCTTGGTGAGGCCATGCTGACTACTCCTGATGACTTTCTTGACCTTCACGTGCCTAGTTTCCAGGATTAGCGGCTCCATTACCTTCCCGGGGACTGAGATGAGGCTGACCAGCTTGTAGTTTTCTGAGCCTTCTTTCTGGCCCTTTTTGAAGATGGCAGTGACATTTGCTTCCCTCCAATCTTTGGGCATTTCTCCCAACCACCATGATGGATCAAAGATTACCAAAGAGTGGCCTTGCAATGACATTGGACAGCTCCCTCAGTAGTCATCCATCAGGTGCATCCCATCAGGGCGCATGGGCTTATGTATGTCCAGTTTGCTTAAGTATTCCCTGACCTGATTCTCTTTCACCAAAGGTACATCTTCCTTGCTCCAGACTTTCCTTTTGGTCTCTGGGGCCTGGGATTCCTGAAGGCCGGTCTGGCTACTAAAGGCTGAGGTGAAGAAGGCACTAAGTGCCTCAGCCTTTTCCATGTCCTGTGTCACCAGGGCCACTGCCCCATTCAGCAATGGGCTCACATTTTTTCTAGCCTTTCTTTTGTCATTTATGTACTTACAGAAGCACATCTTGCTGTCTTTGACATCCCTCACCGGCTTCAGTTCCAGCTGGGCTTTGGCTTTCCTGACCTCATCCCTGCATGCTCAGACAATGTCTCTGTATTTCTCACAGGTTACCTGTCCTTGATTCCACCTTCTCTATGCTTCCTTTTTGTGTTTGAGTTTGGCTAGGAGCAACTTGTTCATCCTCACAGGCCTCCTGGCATTTTTGCCTGACTTCCTACTTGTCGGGATGGACAGCTCTTGAGCTTGGAGGATGTAATCCTTGAATATTAACCAGGTTTTCTTGGGCCCCCTCTTACCTCCAGGGCCTTATCCCATGGGACTCCACCAAGAGTCCTTGAAGAGGCTCATTTTGTCATCTTGTCTTTTCCTCAGGGGAAAAGAGCTTAGCTGTTAAAAGTAATGAATGCTGCCTTCTGCAGACAGCAGGCTCAGAGCTTCAACTCCTCCTTCCTTCCACTGAGGAGTTGTCTCCTGCCGGTATCGTGTCCTGGAGCATATAAGGGGGAGAGCAGTGGGAACATCTTGAGGGAAATTGGTGCTGTATCCACATGTGGGAGGAATGTATCTTTGTGTCTATGAGTGATGGGGCAGGAGGAGAGTGACGTAGCAGGGCTGAGAACTGCTGCAGTGTCATGCATGGAGTCCTAAAACTAGGATCCCTCCCAGTAAAACTTGGCAGGTGGCAGTCTTCTGAAGCAGGTGGTAACAAATAGGGAGTAAATTATGTTACTTGTTATCCAGCTGGATCAGAAGGGGATGTCTATCTATAGAATTGACTTGCTAATTTATGGAATGTTAATGTTTGGAATCTTTTACATGACCTCAGATTATTTGGCATCAGTTATTTGAGATACTGAGATGTAAATTCTTACTCCTGTTGGGCTGAAAGCAGTTGAATGCCCTTGACTTCAAAGGTCGCTGGGAATACTCATTATTTTTCAGGGCCAAGCTTTTATTTAATCTCATCTGGCCTGTCTGTATTTGTTTAAAATATGTTTAAACCAAACTGATATAAAAGGCACTAGGATTTTTTTCTTTGCATACAATTATGTAAAAGCAGAAGGTTATTTCTGTTTCATATTTATTTACTGATTTTGATCAATGCTCCCAGGGCTTACTTTTTATTAAAGTGAAATATTTTTATTGAATTGTGTTTTGTTTTCCTTGTACATGAACACCACTTTGCTTGTTAGTGAAGTGCTATTAAAAGCATTTTTTTACACACCTCAAGAACTGCCAAAGTAGTTTGCAGTGCAGGAAATAAAAAACACTTATTAGTCAATCTGCATCAGAAACATCAGCGTCTTAATTCAGTAGGCTTTTATTGAGGTGTAACTTGGCAGCAATTTGAAATTCCTGTTAGTTTAGTGCTTTTGTAGGTATGCTTACTGACCCACAGAAAGTGTTTCTCACTCAGTATTAAAAGTAAAAATCATATTGCTGAAGCCTAAGGGTAAATGCTATGTGGATTTGTTTTTCTTAGTGTGATATTACTACAAGGTGTTAGAACGTTGCTTTTTCAATGTTAGTTCATACCATGTGGGTGAAATCATAAATGCATTCTATGTCTTCAAAGAATAGGACAGAACTGACAAAAGTGAGGTAATAAATAGTGAAGAGCAGTTGAAAAAATAAGTCCAGTGGTACAACCAACAGAAGGATGTACTGACTCAGTTTTCTGTGTGTGCATCTCTGTAAGTACTAAAATCTATTGCTCCATAAACACCAAAACCCCCAAATCTAGAATAGGAGAATAAGAATAGCTAGTTTAAATTGGGATAGTGTGATAATGTGAATGTTAGACATCTGAGGGAAGGAGGATAAACATTGTAACACTAGGTGTAAGTTATATAGGGAAGGTGAAAACAGCCTTTTGTACTGCTGAAAGATGATGAGTCAAATCACAGTTAAAATATATCTTTAAAAACAAGTAATAAATAACTTATGTGAATTCTAAATAGGAAATGTATCTTGTTAGGACTGTAGTATCTAGAAGGTGGCAATCACTTCCTCATAAGGAAAATCGGACACTGTAAAAGCAGAAAGCAAAAAAAGATTGTCCAATACTCTTGAGTATTCTCCATAAATATCATATTGATTGGAGTCATGAGACTAAAATTCTTAGTGCCATAAATTTTAGGCTTCTCGGAGTGACTAGTGAAGGAACCTACAGGATAGAAACTAATTGTGGACTTGAATTTTTATCACCTTTGTGCATGATCCACTTCAAACTGTTTTTATGGAAGAGCCATTCTGAAATAGTGATCTTAATGTACTTGCAGTCAGTGCTCTTGCACCAAAATAAAGATCTGTTTGCATTACAGAGTGCTGTGGACTGAGGCTTTTAAAAGAAACTAAGCTGCCAAGGAATAAGTAGTTGTTCTTGTGGATTGATTAATGGTTAAAAGATGGGAAACAAAGGGTAGGAGAAAATGGTCTGGTTTCAAAATGAAGGGAGATCACTAGTGGATTTTCATGGGAATGTGTAGTGCTAAACATATTCCTAAATTATTTGTTTAAAAAAAAAAAAGCAGTGGAAAGTTAGGTGCTGAAGTGGGATGATAATACTGTGTTTTCAAGGTTGTAAAAATGAAAGCCTGCTGTGAAGATTAGCACATAAATGATTGGATGGTAAAATGGAGGGTGAATTGCAACCATTCTCTGGCTAAGGAACTCCTGAGCCAAAATTGCTGAAGACTGAGGAGATTTACAAGCTGAAATACCTTTGCATGCTAGCCCTGCCCGTTCTGCTCTTTTCCAGGCATTCACTGTGGGCTGATTTAGGTGACAAGGGTACTGACTAGGTAGATCTTTGATCTAGCTCAGTCTGTGGCTGTTCTGGCCTCTTAAATTTGGTTCAGAAAGACAAACCAAACAGTTAGTAAACCTGTTAGATTCCTTTCCAAAGTTTGTAAAGGCAAAAATTTACATGAACTCAATAGGAGACTGGACAAGTACTTGAAGGAGGGATCCACTGGGGATAATAAAATGGGCAAATCATATCAGGCTGAGGACATCAACTAAGCTGACAACAGTTGGGAGTACACTGTATATACTTGTGTTCTTCACTAGGCAGCCACTGCTGTGGACAGCATGCTGAGCTAGCTAGACCCAAAAGAAGAACCCTTGTATGAACCCTAAATTTTGTTTAGTAGCTTCATTTTTCATTCTGTTTAACTCAACTGTCTCATGTGCAGAAGCAGAGGAATATAACACAGCAGATAAATCATGGCAGATGACAGAATGAGAGGTAGAAATCCCTCCAAAGATCCCATTGTCAGTTAACATACCATGACATTTGGTATGCTTACAATTACCGCTTTTACTCATGAAGGCATCAGTACCTGAAAAAGGCTGTTACTGAGCTCTTCAGGAGTTCTTTGTAGGAAGACTGTGAAAAGTACTGTTGTGAATTACTTTTAAGCCTTTAAAGCTATTGGAAAAGTAATTCTGAGGAGTTGTGTTGACTTGGTCTGATGCAAAGCCAGTGCACTGACCCACCAACAGCATGTCTTGCCTCTGTTTTCAAGAGGAAGGAGGGGTAACAAATGGGGAAGGACCTGAATCTATAGCAAAGCACACTTAACCATTTGCACTCCTTGAGGAATACTGTTCAGAAATGCCAGGCAAAAAGTGGAAAGAAGGAAATTGTCATGGTTGACCACATTCTTTCAGTAGTTCTTACCTTCCTGATTTGCCTCGTTGTTTGATAGATAATGTGTTTGGAAAGCAAGGCAACCAATGCAACATGATACTCTTTCCCATGACAGTTGGATCTTTTAAAATGTTTTACATGTATTGCTGTTTTAAGAGGAGAGTAATGCTTTAGATGCAACAATGGAAATGACATGGTCACAAATATTAGATGGCAATGCAGAAGTATTCTATAGAGTATCAATTTCCTGCTACAGGACAAGATGTAAATTCTTGTATATATTTTCAATAACAATGAAAAAATTTAAAATACAGCAAGTTAATGGATTTGTTCAGGTTTTTTAAGTTGGTTCATAGACATGCTTAGGTGCCACACTATTGTGGCTATGTTGACACAGACTCACTACCATATCCTGTAAGATTTTGTTGCTTTGTATTATGTAATTAAAGTGCAATTATTTGGAGAACCAATTCTTAAAACTAGCTGTTGTTACAGCACAGCACACAATGCTTAGGGTCAGTTGAGGGTATATCTAGACGGATGGGTGCGGACAGTGACACATTCACTCTGCCTATGCCCTGAACTGGCCAGGTGGGAGCCAGCCCCAGTGTGTTACTGAGCCAGATTGGTGTGTTACTGAGCCTGAGTTAATAAGGCTGGCTGTGAGGCAGGATATATTAGCTTGGGTTCAGAACTGTGCTAAGGTGTCCACATGATTTCTGGAAAGAAGCTGGTCTTATGTCCAGCTGGCTCAAAGAGTGAATAGAGCAAGGACATGACTGTGTCTGTTTGTAAGCTAGTCAGAAATGCAGGTCAGGAGATGAAGTTTGAGAGAAGTTTGCCTTTATTAAAAAAAAAGTCAGTGCTGACAGTTTACAGTAAGCTCACAATATTTTCAATATTTAGGAATGTCCACTTTTGATTTCTAAACTATACCAGAGCAGATTCTTTTTTAAAAAGAATAATTTAAATTTATTTTTTCCCCTAGAAAAGCAGATGAACAATCTGTTAAAAAAACCAAAGATCTATTAGCCTTAAGGCTTAAATACCTTACCACCTTTTATTACTTAAATCTGTAGGGAAGCATAGCTGTTTTTTCCTCCCAGCAAGCAACTGAGAGAGGGAGATACAATTGTCAGCTCATATTACAAATTGGACCTAGGCAGCTCTGGAGGGAGTTATTAGCTGTCTGAAAATGCCTCAGTGGTACTTACTGCTGGTTTTTTGTTGTTTTTTTTTTTTTTTTTGCTGTAGAGATCTGCACTGAGAAGAATTTATACCTTCTCTTGTGGATTACTGAATGGTGGATGGACTTGTGCCACTCTATACAAGTCTATAATGAAAATGGAGAATATTGAATTCTCTTCGCCTTGGCCTTTTTATCTCTCTTTATTTGCTCTCTTGGAGATTCTGAAGGCATGTTGTTTCTACTTAGGATCATCTTTTACAGTCAGCAGCAACACACATATTATACCTTCTACACATAATTAATTCAGGATTTTCTTTTCCTATTTCTGTTCTTACAGGCATGTGTTGTATTTGTACTAGGTCCACAGCAGGTAAGCTTCTAATACCTTCTTTTGTAACTAATTTCATAACTTTTTTATTGCAGTTCTTGCATTCCGAGTAGTTTATACTGAATAAAATATTATTTATTGAATGGTGATTGATGCTAAAGTACATTCATCTGAACATGTGTTACATGAGTTTTAAAAAAATAAGATTGCTATTAAGTACTGCTTTATCTGCCAGGGCCTTCTCACTGTAATTGAGCAAAAGAATTATAGAAGATAAGAGAAGATGCCTATAAGTTTATACTGTCATATCTGTATTTTGATCTGATATTCTTTCTTTATCCTCCTTAAAGGATTGAACATGACATTCCAAATGTCAGGTTTGAACATCTTAGCTGCAAGGTCCATCATTATTATCTATCGTAGGCTCAGGATTCCCCTGTAAAGAAGTAAGAGATTTCTGTTTTAACAAACAGAATTTTATGTTGGCATTTAGATACATATGTTCCTATGAAAAAAACACCGGGTACCAATTTTAAGATACAAAAATACTTTATTTTTTAAGAGGACAGTTTTTTAAAAGATATTATGGGTAAACCCCAAGACATTCTGTCCTTCAGTAACAGTTATATAATATAGTATACTTCCACTGTGCATGAAAGCATGCCCAGTCACTTGGAAGCAGAAAAGTTTTTCCCATTGTAGAAGCTACAGAGTAGCACCTTAGGCTTGCTCTCCCTTATAGTCAGTGTGTTAAAACACATAATGATGTGTAACTGGCACCATCTCAGTTTCTTTAAGCTTATTCAGCCATCACTTCTGGAAACCAGAAAAGGCAAGGCAAAGCATTACAAGCATTACACATACCCTTCTGTCATCTTTATTTTGGGAGCAATCCAGATGGAAAGACTCTGCTGATACCAGTCCAGCTTTGGACTGGTCTGGGCAAGGGATTGTGTGTTTGGCAAGAACTACAGAATGGCCTGATCTGGCATTGCTAGCAAGAACAGCAGTCACTGCCAACATCCCTCTTTTACTTCAGTTTCTTTAATCGGCTCAGAATTTGCAGGCAACAGCCCTGAATTGGTGACTAGAAGCAACAAATAATTTTCTCTTGTTGCCTTCTATGCTACTCCAATCAGCTCTTCCTCCCACGTTAGCAGATAACACAAAATGACCAGCAGTAAATGATTCGTTTAGTTGGCTTTGCTGCTTCTCTGGAATTCCACAACTGCATCCTTTCTTTCAGGAACTGTTCTCGAGAATTTTAGAAACTATAAAACTAATCCTAGTATGGCACTGAAACAAGAGATACTATGATGAGTATTTTCACTGCTGGAGACAGCAAAAAACTTCAAAAAAGATTCAACCTCTACATCTTTAGGCTAGTGACTTTAATCAATGTCATTTTGGTTACTCAGAAGAGGGTGGGTAGTTCAGATGTCTTGACCTAATTTAGGATACATTCAAATCTTCCCATTCCATTCCAGGATGCATAAAAATATATCTTTCTGCAGACAGATAGAGGTCCATTAAGAAATTGTATGGGATGTATGGTTCCTGGAATCACAGAAACTTCACATCACACTGTCTCAGAGCTCAGGCTCTATTGCTAGAGAGCGATTTGGTTAGATTTGCAGGTAGAGTGATCAAAATACTTTAAAGTGCCTTCAGAGTCTTGAACAATCTTGAAAATCAAGGATTACAAAATAAAAAAAACGTGAGGAACTGTTAAAAAAATTGTATTCTAGAATTGTTTATGTTTTGTGTGCTTGTTTATAGTTTGCATACTTATATATAAATACATACAGGTATATATTTATTTTGTATCTAAAATATGTATTACATGTCAAATACAGAGATTGTATTAATTTCTTGAATCACCATCACATAAACTGAAAAAAAGTATTTTGAGAGATTCAGTCTGGACTGACCATCTGTTTCTGTAACCATCTCCTTTTTGCAATTTAATTCTCCTTTTTCTCAAATATTTTGAATTCCCCAGGGATTTGTATACAATACCGCAAAAAACAGTATACAGAGTCCTGCTTCTCTGAACACAGAAGGAATCAAGCAGAGACTTACCTTGCTCAGAGCTTCCATTCTTTTTCAATTAGCACTCAACCTAATGGTTCTATCAATATGCTTTTAAGAGTCCTATTCTTAGCGCTTCTGTGACTGTGACCGGCTGTCTGTTCCTTCTGTATATATTCCTGTGTTAGTTCTTCTCTCTAACAAACACACGCACACATAAATACACACAGAAACATACCAAGCAGTACCCTCCACTTAACACCCTTCTGCTTTCTGAACAGATTAATATATGTGTTTATTTTAGACAATGACATATTTTGAGAACTCTTGACCCAGACAAGCGGTGGTTCTAACTATACATAGGTTTCAACAAATTTTAACCAAATGTGTAATAATGTGCTTTGCTTAAAAATACTACTAGTGTGTTTCTCTAGCATATAAAGAAGTATATTTATGTTATATAAGATTAAGTGCTCTCCTGCCTTTGCTTGGTTGAGATCTGTAAGATTGGAGAATAAATGTAATCTGTAGGTCAGCTTTTACACTAAAATCCTATAGTCAAGCTTTATTACTGTAAGAAACTGAGAAGTGGCTCAATGAGATGGCAGTTGTCCGAATTTAATAAGAATAACTAGGATTACAATTCTCTAAAAAGGAGTTTTATGAAAGCTGGCTTAAACATGTGATTTCTATGTATCTCTGTAGTATTATGAAAAATAAAAATAAGTAGCTTTTTCCAGTAGCTGATTCTTTTTTTACCTACTGCTTGAGACAGTAACATGAGGAGTTGAAGAGAAAATCACTGGTTTTTAACTTCTTGTCTGCTGAGCCCTTCTGGGTGGTCTGGTCTGCATAGTTTAAATATTTCAGGAATGAAGTATTTAAGAGATTACAACGTTAAGAGAGCAGGTAATCAGAAAACATATCTTCCTGTTATGTAGCAGCTCACTAAATGGAAGAGTTGAAAGGCACAAATATAAATTGTTCAGCTTGTCCATATCATGGCACTTAACAACAGAGTACAGCTACAAATAAACCATTTGCCAAGATTAAAACCAGAATATTAAAAACTATGAATTTACAGTTGATTATCTGCCTAAAAACAGTGAAAGCACAGCTGAACAAATTAAATACTAACATTAAAACCAATATTAATCATAGAAGAGTGCAGACAACTACAAGGATGGCTGTTTGTTTGCTTTACTGTTTGTTTTCACTAGTTCTGTCAGCTTCATGCTCAGTATCCTTCAGTTGTAGGTACTGTAGCTTCAGCAATTACACCGTGAAGCCTTTGTAGCTTTGTCTTGTTCTTACGTATGCCAGCTTTCACTACAGCACACTAGGTAAAATATACCGTCTCTAATGGCAATGAGTTATTTTCTTTTACCTTATTTTTCTGTTGTTCCCCCCCCAGTATTATATTTCACAACAGTTGAGGAGAATAAATAAATTAGGTCTTTATTTAAATCAGCAACTCTATCAACACTTCTTGTTTTGTATCAGGTTTTCACTCTAAATAAAATTGGAGAATTAGAAACTATAAAATGTTAGATCTTCAAATAAGAAAAAAACCACAACTTCTGCACTATCTGAATGTGTCTGTAAAATACATGTCTGTAAGAACCCTTAAAACTGGCAAATTTGGGCTACAACAGAGATATGGTTTGGACAGAGCATCCTGTCTATAACCTAGCTAATAATGTGGTTTTAGGCAATACGCAGCATATAAAGAACACAAATCTTGAAGTCTAATCAAATGAACATATGAGTACTCCTTATGACATGTGCCTTACAGGATATTGTAACAGTATTGGGAATGCTTTAATAACTGAATAAAAACACATTCTTCTCTCTCCTTTCAGATAATGCAGCAGCACTATCTTTGCTTTAGAACGGCATCATGGAATAAAACCAGGAGACATCTCTAACAAAGAGAAGACAGTGAGTTTGGAGGGGGTTACCATTAAAGAATAGTACTCAAGGGCTTAGGCCCTCTGGTTAAAGTTTCATCCTAAAATAGTGTGGAAAATGTATGTTACCGCTGTCTAGGCTGTTAGGGATTCTGGCTGCAAGATATCAGAGCAGCTAAGAAGGAATCTTGTAGTTACGTATAGTCTAGTTTTATCTACCTTTTTATAGCCTGGATTCTGACTTTGTAATTGGAAAACTGAACTTGTATTTGGCTAAACATTTTCTAATGTTTATAAGAAGATCATGTGCTGATCTTATCATTCTAAGATCATGTGCTGTTAAAGGTGAGTCTAGTGAAGCTGACAGATACACATTAAGTTCCTCTTTGAAAGAAACAAGTCCAAATTTAGGGACTGGAGATGGCTGTAAAGTTACAGTGGCTGTTGTGTTGATGGAGCTGTCACATGCTGTGTTTTAAAGAATAAACTCTGTCAGGCACAGAGGCCAGTGCCTCTTCTGGAAGCAGCAGATGATGAAGAGGCACCATATTGCTCTCAGTTTATGAGCAAAAAAAATGGACTTGGAACATTTTGTCTTGTTCCATCTGGGTAACTCCTGTCCACAGTAGGATTGCACACAGAAAAAAGGTTGGAATTTAGTTCTGTAACTGCAACAAACAACTCTGTTCAATCCTATGCTGGTTTTCTCTTGTCTTTTCATAGCTTTGTGGGTGCAGCATTTTAATGGTGTAAAACAAGTACCAAATCCTTACTTTTGCCCATAAAGTAAGACAATGAAATTTAACAGATGGGGATTAGACCAGTGGAGTCAGAACTTCCATTTCTATGGCTACTTTGCAAACTCGGACCAGAACTTTGCACCTTTCTAACGCAGAGGCACGTATCAACATATCTGCTGTTATAAAGCAATCCTATAGCGATCCATTTGCATAATAATTTCCTTTTAATTGTGAAATAAGAACACAATCACATTATAACCAAATACAAAAGATGTTCTCAGAAAGATGAGACGTAATACGCAATTGTGTAACACCAAAGCAGTCTGCGTAACTGTAACTTAGTTGTGTTAGTTGGGTGTTGATGATCCTTATGGGTCCCTTGCAACCTGAGATACCCTGTTCTATGATTTAACAGATGCTTAAGTGGCCAAATAGATTTAACAGTAATGTTATCAGTTTATTCACTCTCAAAGTCAAAAAGCTATGTTTATTTTTTAGGGAAGTTGTTTTAACATCCCCTCACATTTCTGATTTATGGTTGCTAGGGATCATCTTACTCAAAATGCACCATTACTTATGACACCAATGTGAAACTTGAAGATGTTCTTAAGGGCTGTAGCACTGAGTTACAATTCCATAATGGAACACGCTCCCACGTAAGTCATTCCATTGAGTTTCCTGGGATTGAATTTACAAGAGTAAATATTCATTACAGTTCACCGCTCGCTGCCCCATCCCTTCCACTTTAATCAATAACAGTGTAAGCCGTGAGTTAAATGAGCGCATCATTACATAGAGTACTCTTGAGCTACTCAAGACTCTAAATTCAACTGTTTAAAAAAGGCTTTACAAAATACATGTTTTTTTCCAGTTTTAATATTCAGGAGTGTATTTGTTTAAAAGAGAGAACAGGGTTTGGTTTCATGAAGCTTATGCATAGGTTTCTGCAAGTTCTGATCATGGAATGAACTAGTATTTAATTACCTATTACAAAAGTGGTTTGGAAGGAATAAGTATCACATTGTTTTCTACCTCCACATGCTTACTCTCGAGTGTAGGAAACTGAAAAGCGAATTGACAGAAGCAGTATTTTCCTAATGTTTGGATGCATTTTCTACAGAGTTTCTGGAATTCAAATTTATTTCAGTCTGCTGCGTCTTCTTTTTATAAGTAGGCACGTTTTACTAGCAGGCTACCAGCAGCTCAGGTAACTTGCAGTTTTTAACTGGCGATGTCTAAATCGAATATTGTAAACTGGATCACTGAGATCGAGCACTGAATCCATAATGAAAGCTTTACTTTGGAGCAACCATTTAAGAAGCTACAAACAGGAGATCACTGCTTTCATAACTCACCTTCAAGAATGGACCCATTTTTGGCCAGCGAGGCCTTCGAAAGAAGGTCCAGCACTATGGAGCTCATCTTGAGCCACCTGTTCAATAAGTTGCTTCTGCTCAAATGGATGCAGAAAATCACAAAGTGTAGATATGTGCATATGTCTGTGGGTGTGGCTTTTCTGTCACACATATGCCTTATGGTTTTGCATCAGAGTAATCTTCTCACTACCCTAGTAAGAAGATTATCTTAACTAACCTGTGCTGCTGCTTATGAGTTTACAGTAACTGATGTGCCAGCAACTACATATTTACGCAAAATATATTTTAACAGGTGATACCCGAGTCCATCACATTGCATGTGACAGTTAATCAAGCAATACAGTGCAGGCATATTTTGAAAATCAGATGGCTTTCCAGCTGAGGCTTTCTGAGGTCAAATGCTTTGCATATCATAAATAAATGGTTTTTGTTTTCTGAGAATATAAATCTTCAAGTGTTGCTAAAGAAATGAAAAATTAAACATCATTGCAAGTCAGCCAGTATTGGGTTACATATTGCAGATGATCTGATAGTTGTACCTAGACTCCTGTTTATTGCAATTAAATTAGGTTTCCACAACTCCTTAAAGAGCAAGCAAAATACAATTCAGTGGATAGCAGGGAAGGAGGGAAGAAAAAGTTGCTCTTTTTTTACCCTGGGTTGCATTTAAGACTGTAGAAGCCTGTGAGTTGCTAAATAAATGGGTATCAGTCACAGAACATGTTGCTCTCTGCAGGTCACTGGAAAGGTCACTAAAGATCCAGTTTAACTTCTCTCAGGGCTAACTGGGTTTTTCCTGGGTTTGCATTGAGCAGCAGGAGCCTTGCACTGGGACACTTAACTCATTCCAGACTTAAAAAGCAGCAGTTTCAGTGCATGTCCAGATGGGCAGGTGCCTTGCGTGCTATTTCGAAACCTTGATATTTTAAGGCAAATTTAGAGCAATGGACTGAGAGGATATAATCTAGAAAAAGGTATGTGGGGAAAACAATAGGTATGCTCTAAGTTACATAAAGTTAGGTAATGCATGCACATTAGGAACTACATAATAGCAAAAATGTGGTTCCACGTTCTGGCCAATCCAGGAATGAAAAATACTGAGTGTTTGAATTTGCTCCTAAATGTGACTTTATGTATTGCACTTGTATATATCTATTTGAAATTAATAGCAGTTGCCAAAAGCAGAAATAAGCATGTTATAGATAATGTAAAATTTGTACCAAGATACAGCTCTGGGGCAGCTGGAGAAGCTACTCTCTAGGGCCTGCTTTTTTTTTTTTTTTTTATTAAGTGTAAGACCAATTCTGGTACTCTAAGTAGTGTATAACAAGAAATGGAAGAAAATCGAACAGTTAACTTGAAATTTGGCTAAACCTCATTTCCAGCAGTACTTCCTTGTGGGCATGAGGTATACTAACAGCAAATACTATAAGCAATTTTTACCTTAATCCAATCTCCCCCAAAGAGCAGAGATCTGCCTATACTGTAAGCAATCAGAAGAATACGCCATGGACTACACTATCAGTAATTCCACAGTATGAAATAAAACAGGATGAAAAAGTGCAAGTGGAGCTTAACCTGAAGTTAAACATGTAATTCAAAGTCAAATGGAACAAATCGTCAGGAAATGCCTGTCTCAGTAGCTTTCTAATGACAGCGTTCTCTTCCAAGTGCTTGTCTGTAGGTACGTTCACAGTGTGGCTGTGTGAGCATTTGAAATTGGAATCTTCTTTACTTGAGTGTATTTAAGAACATGCAGGTGATTCTTTGCATTCCTTTACACGTGAATCCTGTTTGCTTAGCTCCATGTAGCTGAGTCAGAGCAGTTCCTCAGTTGTTCATTAACTTTTCTACTGAATTGTCATTACTGTGGTTGCATGGGAGCTTAACAGATCAGCACTGAACTATCCTGTTCTTTCTAGGCTTTGGCCACAGGCTCTGCTTTGACACTTCAACAAGCTTCAGATTATATACATCATGTGTTTGGAAGCAATTTTTTCCACCTCTCATGTAGTTTTGGCTGTACAGCTTGGGAGTACTTCACAATTCTGGAGCACATCCTCAGCATAATTTGCAAGCCTTGTGCCTTTAGCTATTGGTGGCATTGTTTTTAAGACTATCACTTAGTGAAACCTGAGTTTACACCACCCCAGCTGAGAAGCTTCAACATTTCTCTGCCAACACATAATCCTGCACCACCACAGCAGCAGCCAGCCTGAGAGCCAGTATCTGTTCCTAGAGTCATCCTGCACTCAGATCTGAGTACCAGAGCAGATTAATCTCTTTGGCATCAACATATTACAGTAGAGGCTGAGGACTGAAAACTGGTGGCTTTTAATGCCTCTTCAAATGGCTTGATACCAGCCAGCATGGGTGCCCACAGCTCTATTTCCACCCTGTGTTGAAATTATATTGGAGTGCTCAGACACACAGAACTGCCTTGTCCTCTTGCCTGGACTTACCATGCTCTCTGCAGTCTGTCCATCCCCACACAGTCTAAGGTGAGATGCTCCAGCTTTGCAACAACCAGTATTAATTCCTCAGACTTTCAGTTGCTTCTCTTAGCTTTGAAGCTCATTTCTTTTTCTTGGGACACTAACCCTGGTACTCATCACTCCAGACTGAGCTCAAATGCAGAAAATCCACAAGAAATGGAAGGAAGGACAGGCTGCCAAGGGGAAATATAAAGCATTTTCTAGGCACACAGAGATCAAACTCATACATCCAAGTTCAATTTTAAAACTGCTGAATCAAGCAAGTGACCTAGCACCAGAAAAAAACCCCATTATACCCAGTGCCTTCTCCTGAACCTGTCTTCACTGAGGCAAGTCTCTCAAACCACACAGGTATTTTTTCATAGTAGTAAAGTTTGTGGAATGAGATGTGCTCCCTGTACTAGAGCTGGCATCAAGTTAGAGACTATTAAAGCTGGATTTCACAAACCCACAAGACTGGATGGGATTCATCTGACAGCAGACCAACAGAAAGTCCTTCCTACCCCTTTACAGTAGCTACTCCATTGATTTATTCACAGAAATTAAGAGGACATGTGGACTTAGAGCCAGTCTGTTTCCTCCACTGGTTTAGGAGAAATACAAGCATCTAACACAGCTAATGACTACAGCAAGCTTTGCATTTGTGTTGCTATAATGGATAGAATTATGTAGATATCATATTCTCATGTCAGTTACCAGCACCATTTACAAGAGAGAAGGGCTAGGGTACAGAAGTATTATTGAAAAACACTCCTGAAGTGAAAAATCTGAACATGACAAGTAATTTCACAGGAGACCTGCAAGTTTCAGGCAAAGTGAGTTAAAGAGAGAAAAACATTAAGATGAATCTTCAGTTTTGTAGAGGTCAGTCTAGTAAACAGTTCTTCAGAGGTAGGTTACACTAACTTGTCATAGCTGAGACTGTTAGACAGGATCTCTTGATGCTGTAAGCTGGAAATTCTTCTTTTCATAGAAGACTTAGTTGGGCATTTTCAACGGTGTTAAATACTTGAAATAACTACAAGTTACTACTTAATATCCAAAGCACAATTAGAGAAGTCTAGCATCACAGAATAGGTTGTGGGTGACTAATGAAACCTGTATTCAGACATGAATGATTTAAAGGTATTAGGCCTTCAGGACATAACACAAGTTTTCCCTACTTAGGTGACTTTGGGGGATATCAGCATTGTTAGAGCTTTGCAGGTATGGTTGAACTGCAGCTGCTATTCCTGTAGGATGGATCATGTGGCATCAAGGAAGTTTCAGTTATGGTGGTTGCCTCTGCTTAGCACTGACATTCCTAGCCACTAGCTGCTGGTCTACTTTACTATCCAGATTAGGTACATGCTTACTTTATCTTAGCAGACAAACTCCACCTTGAACTCTCAAAGTCAGTCTAAGCTGATGTACCATAAATGTATGCCAGAGTTTGTTACTTAAGACCAGCAGAAGCAGGAGTTGTCTTAATTCAGAGGAATATTTTAAATATTTAATGCTGAAGAAAAAATACAGGTTAGATGAAGACAGGAAATATCCAAATTTCTGTGTGTTCATTTAGACAAACAATTTTAGCCTCAAGAACAGTGTAATATTTTCATTTGGCTTCCTCTGACAGGCTGTCTCATTTTAAGCTACCAACATGGTAACAGTTGAGATGCATCCTCTACAAGGGCAAAGCAAATTTAAAGTAATTTAGGACAAGAAACACCAATTTATTTCAGAATTAAACCATTTGGTACCAAAAAGCATGAATAGTGTGAAGGATAGAATTGCTGGATCATCACTACAAACAATTTAAGCGAACTTTTATTGAAGCATTAAGTTGTGGTACAGATATTTTTAAATGATCAAAGTCTAACACCACAGAAATTATTAAACACCATACTCCCCCCATCCTGATCACCCTAGATAGTTCAATAACCCATTCAACAGCTTTCATTTTTATAGCCGAGGCTTATGCTTCTATTTGTAAAATGTGTATTTCGGTATTATTTGAAAAGGGATCTTCAGTCTACTTAAAGGACCTCAAGCCAACAAATGTCAGGTCAGTTGGGACAACATTTAAGGAAAAAAAACCCCACTGAAATATTGGTCCTCAATATTAACACCAAAAAGCATTAGTGCCATTTACAGCATGTAATTGATAACATTGGTAAAGAACATCAACAATAGGCTTAAAATAAAAAGAAAAAAAAATCAAAATGTTCCAACCACTTGATTTCTAACCAAGCAGACTTTAGTTTAGAAGCACTGAAAAAGTGCTTCATTTATAAATACAGAAGGAACAAAAAACCATTGCGTCAAACCAGAAAGAGTCAAAACATTGCAAGGACAAGAGGGGGGAAAAAAAATAATCTCAATTTCATAGATAACATGCTGGTCTCACAGCTGCTAAAATCCCAGTATTTGCAAACATAGCTGAAAGTGTGCCAGCTCTTTAAAGCCTGCATTTTAGTCAATACCCATTAAAGTGTCTTTGAATTACACACTTATTCATGCTCTATGAATAGCATTCTACTTCACTTCTGTCCAGGTGTCCCAGACAGTTCTTGTTCTATGCCTTCACTTAATGCCCTCAAGTCACAGTAAGAGGAACCACCTCAGGAGGAAAAAACAGATGAAGTCACAACACTCAAATACAATGTAAGTCACATGCACAACAATGTCACAGGACTGTCACAAGATAGAGGCATTAGCTTTGCTTGGAACAACAAAATGAAGTGACACTGGACCAGTTTAGAAGCACTCTTTACAGTTAGAAGTGGTAGGTCACAGGTTTTACTGAGAATAATCCAAACCAATCAACACACCCAGACTGGCAAATTCCACTCCTTCACTAGACCTATCTGCCAGTGCTCAAGAGCACCGGCTTCTTAGTCTGACATAATTGGCGATTAGGAAAGAAAATGTCTGGTGCCAATATGAACTTGCGCTTTGCAAAGCTGCCACACAACTATGCCAAAGCATTTATATCCTGACTCAGCTCTTCCCCTATCAAGCCTTGGACCTTCTTCAAATTCTGCCACTGCATAGCAGTGTGACAGCTTGGGGATATGTACAGATAAATGAGCATTAGGGTAAGATGAAATTTAACCTGCATTAGTACCGATACCCAAGTTTCTAAAGGTGAAAGACCAATGCATTAGCCCAGTGCTACAGTATAACTGAGCAAATTCCTATAAGCTTTATTAGAGCATGAAAAGTCAGTCTGATTTAGAAATAAATCAACCACCACCTGTAGTAGTAAAACAATTTGTAACAGTTTTAAGAACCTTCTCCAAACATGAAAGTGTTAATTAGGAATCAGTTTCATTAGAAATCATAAAAGTTTGTCAAAAACTGTTTTAGACTGAAATCACAACATAGATGAAAAAAGAAGAGCAACACTTTAACAGAGAACTGTCCCCAGTGAGTAGGTCGAGGCTAAAGTCTAATGAGGACGAAAGCCTTGTCTGTGGGGAATTTTTGGTGATACCTGGAGAAAAACTATACTGTGTGTAATTCTACCTGAATCATTTTTACAAGTGTTGTAAAGTTTCATACAGTAAGATTTTTCTACATGCACTTCAATTTCACAGCAAGAGTGGCATAGAGTACCTAAACACAGAAGAGAGCATTCATGCAAGATATCTAACTCCTTGATATAATAATGCATACAATTCAAAATGGTTATACTATGATTACACCTAGGGCTTTCCACAACTACAAGGTGGTGGGAGTGGAAAGCATGGCCCCCTGAATCATTACCTAGAAAGCAACCACCACCTTCTATATGGGATTTCTTTTTGCGCTTTTTCTTCATTCTTAATCAACTGTGCTGTTGCTGGCGATTTTTTGTGAAACTGGTAAAAACGAAATTATAATCACTGAATTGGGCAATCTGGTGATCAAGACGTTTAAACCCTTCAATCTTCTGGGCAGAAGAAAACACTGTACGACATTTAGAGCTCTAGAAAACAAAAAAGTGAAAGTTACTGTTTTAAACTTAGGATTTAAAGATGGACTAGCACAGCAGGTATTTTGTGTGGTTCTTGTGATACTGTTACCAACATGCTTCAAACCTCTGCCTGACAGTGCTGCAGGAAGTTTCAATCCCAAGCAGCAATTCTCCTCCCTATATATGGTACTGCTTTTCTATGAAAAAGCAATTATGGGGCATGGAGCACCCCTCCTGTAAAGACAGGCTGAGAGAGTTGGGGTTGTTCAGCCTGGAGAAGTGAAGGCTCTGAGGAGACCTTAGAGCAGCCTGACAGTACCTAAAGGGGGCCAACAAGAAAGCCAGAGAGGGACTTTTTACAAGGGCATGTAGTGATAAGACAAGGGGTAATGGCTTTAAACTGAAAGAGGGTAGATTTAGATGAGATGTAAGGAAGAAATTCTTCCCTGTGAGGGTGGTGAGGCCCTGGCACAGGTTGCCCAGAGAGGCTGTGGCTGCCCCATCCCTGGCAGTGTCCAAGGCCAGGTTGGATGGGGCTTGGA
>JAVJGG010000013.1:25026703-25041804 GCA_035590195.1 Aviceda cuculoides
GGCCAGGTTGGATGGGGCTTGGAGCAACCTGGTCTGGTGGAAGGTGTCCCTGCCCATGGCAGGGGGTTGGAACTAGAAGATCTCCAAGGTCCCTTCCAACCCAAAACATTCTATGATTCTATGATTAGCTGGCAGCATCACCGTTAACAGCAGCACTTCTACAACTGGCAGCTGCAGCCATATCCAGAAAAATACCACAGCAAGAAGTTATGCCTATACAGAACTGCATAGGAAGTCATTAGAATACTGAGATTGGGCTACCTTATCTTAGTATTTCTTAAGTTTTCTGGAGATCAGATTTAGTACATGCCAAAGCAATACTAGAAAGTATTTTTGCTTTGCAAAGAAACTACCATCTAAATATAGGGGCAAACTGCAGACTACTAGCACTCCAGTAAAAAATCTCTAGCCTTGCTTTGTGTCTGTACACATTTCAGGAGCTGACAAGCTAATGCAAGAAAACTCACCTGATTAACAAAGAGGGTTGTCACAAATTTTCCTGGCTTGAAAACCTCTACAACTTTTCTAATCAGGTCATCATAAGAGGTCTGACTTATGTTTGTTTCAAAACTAACATAAGAAAACTCTGGTTCTGGAGTGATGTGAATAGTCCAGTAAGTTCCCTGAAAAAATTTAAATATATTATTACCACCAAATAGTTACTATTTATTTTAACATTAATTATCAGTAAGTGTAAAACTTACATCTGATTTCATCCCATTCATTGAATACCCACAAGGATTGAACATTGTAGCATCAATAACAGAACCTGGTATCAGGTCACGAATTCCACTCATCTGAAATAGAAGTTAAAATTACATCACTCAGTTTATCATGCATCCTTACACTTGTTTAGATTTAACTCAGAGGCAGAATGAACAGCAGTTTAGGGGACAGGACACCAGAATTTTCCCAGGAACAAGTCAGTCTGATAATCTGTACCACTGTAGATGAATTTGCTTTGCATCCTGTCACATTCCAAGTAAGTGACTGAGTGCCAAGTTGCATGCAAGTTACCAGTTAAGCTGCCTCTTACAGAACCAAGCTGCATATCTCCAAGACAAGGGAACAGCTTAGAATTCTAAAACATAATTGCTTCTGCAACTAAAACAGAAAATGGAGCTCCTGTTCAACCAGTATCCACAAAGTGAAGGCTGTCTACATTTACTCCAGAGTAAGAATATACTACTTTAGAATGAAGTGCAATCCCAAGCACTTTGATTTCCCACACAGTAATTCAGCTACAGCCAAATCTCAATAGCAAATACAGTACAAGAATCAAAGCCTAAGATAGAAAACCAACTGAAGTCAATGTACTTAAAGAAACTTGTTCATGTCACAAGGACTTTCCCATTTGGAAAAAGGAGAAAAGGAGGCAAAACCATCAAGCTATACTTAGACCTTAAATCCACCCCTTCCAAGCTATCCAAATAGCTCCATGATTTAATCTTAATTTTGTTACCTATATTCCCTTGGCATTCATTATCTTCAGTCTAAGTCTTACTCCCTGTAATCTCCATCCTTCAGTGGAAGTTACTCAGTTGTGTTTTCACTCCCATTCCTCCATTTTCCAAAGGACAAGCTTCCAATCACCCAAAGCACTGCAAATTGCTCCTTTCAATAGATTAAAGCAGGGGCATTGAAAACATGAAGTTATAGTCCCAAAACCATTCTGGAGTTAAATCCATTTTACCCCCAAAACATTAACCTGACATTTTCTACAAGATCTTTCCTACCACAAAATAAACCTTGTATTAAATGACAAGTGAAGCATTTTGTTGCCCAATTTCCACCACTCCCAAACCCGCTTAGCTTTCAAGCAAACATACACGAGTGACATCATTTGCAGTAACACCATCTTTCATGTAGAACTGGTCCATAACTACTGGGTCAAGCTCACTCATCAGAATTTCCAGTGTCTGATCAGGCTGATTGGATATCCGACTCTCTGGGAAATCCAGAGTGTACAGGTACCTATATAAAGTACAAACCACATGTGTAATAAATATTAGCAGCACCAAGTTCTACTGTATGCCCCAAAGATTTCCAGGTCTTCACATACATACCAGCAATCAGAATTCATGCGCCCCATGCAATAAGCTGCTCCATCTAGACAAGACAAAAAGACTCCAGTTAGTGTAGCACAGCTGCTCCTTTATGTAAAAGATTAGCTTCATTTCATATTTAAAGATAGCAGAAGTCTTTCACAGAACACCAAAAGGTTCACCAATACAGTCAGCATCTGTATCAAATAACCAGGCATTTAACTTCAGGAATGCAAGCCAATAATCAGAAAAAAGGGGCTCTCCCAGAAGGTGGCCTGGACACCCCAGTTCAGAGCCTACTAGCAGGGAATTCAGATTACAGCTTTGGCTATGCACAGACAGAAACCATAGTACTCTTAAGCATCTCTTTAATGAATTTACGATTAGCATTTATTTTCAAATAACTTGGGTAAGTACTACAGCTTCCAGGTTCCTTCAAAAAACTTTTCTGCCCCTAGTTAAAATTCAGGGTTATTCTTGTAGGTTTTAGATTTTTATTAAATGTTTAAATTCAAGCTTTAGTGCAGTGACTTTCCTGAGAAAAGCTTGTGTTTTCCTTCAGTTTATTAGTTACCCTAAATTACTATCTTACCTTTTTAATGAGGCAGCTTTTAGGGTGAGAGCTGGATTCTGCAGACTGACTGACTAGACTCCATTTGGAAGCCTGAAGATGACCTCAGTTAAGACAAGGTGCTAAGTGTCAAGCTTAGTATGATTTAAATTTTGATCTTGGCAAACTAGTGTCAGAAATTCAGAAAATAAGTATTTATAATTTATAGCTTTTGATTTTCATGCAGCCGAAGCTCATGCTGGCTGCAGAACTGCAACAACTGCTGAATGAATGGCCCAGCAGCCTGTACATATTGTACAGCTTGTCATGTCTCACTTCACATACGCTGTGCAACTTTGCTGAAGTTTCATGAACTTACTTGGGAAAATTTCGTTAAGAAACTCTACTTCTTCCTGGAAATTCCTATGTGGGTACTCCTGGTGGGAAGGCTTCATGAAATTCTTACGTGAATAAAAGAAGCTCTGAAAAAATAAAGGTGCATCTTAGATATTAAACATATCCATCCACCTTGAATCTAAAAATCTAGAAAAATGCAAGCATTTTATTATAAGCTTTCACAGGACATAATTTAGCTTAATTTGTAAGCTACAGGAGACAGCTTACTTCCAAATTTTTTTTCCACAAGAAAACATCAGTGACTTCAGCACTGACAACATGGACATGGAACTCTTTCACCCTTAAGTAACCTTAATTCAGCACAATAGCATTTGTAAGTTAACATCCTTTGAGGCAAATAGAAGGCTAAATCCTATATCAGAGCAAGCAATCTTATATTACAAGCTTCCCATTATGGGAAGCATACATAAATAGCAGAGGAAGTTTCAGAATATTTAATAAAATCGGGGAGTTTGAAATAAAAGCTTTTTTGTAAAAAGCTTTTTTTACATTCTAAGGAAGATGCAGCATTTTTAGCACCTTACCTGAATTGAGTCAAACCCACTGTACTCCCTAGCAAGCTCCAACAGGGGAACCAGTGCTTGCAGTAAGAGGGTGGTACCACACGTCTTCAAAATGAAACGTCTCTTGGAGACAAACATGCTACTCTCACTGTAAAAAAAGATGTGTCAAAAAAATAATAAGTGCTCTATATAAAACAAGCCAGGAGAGAATGGTTAGATCTTGGTTCTTGTCCCAACCAAATGCATTACTGTAAGTGAACATTCAGCATATGGTACATAAACATGCTTGGCAAATGGATCAAACCAATAGATTTCAGCTAACATTTGAGAGCTGTTAGGACTTCCCAAAACAAATACCTGCTGCAAGCGTGATATTACACAGCTACCACTCTACAGGAAAAGAGGTACTACATGCATTACATATCCTCAACCTATTCGAGAAATACCAACATGCTGTGAAATGAGTACACAACATCGACATGCAATTTAATTTCTTAACCCAAACACAGAACAGGGTCAAACTTGAGATCTGACTTTCTCAGATTAAATAAAGCCTATGAGTAAGTGAACTCAAAAAACAAAAGCCTTAACAGGATTTCATAAATTGTCTGGCTGCATGTTCTAAGAAAGCTGACTACTGGGAAGTGGTAAATCAGTACCTGTCCACAGGAACAGGAAGTCTCATAATGAGAGTATAGGCACAGCTATATGATATGCCTTATACATAAGATACAGAAATTAACTATATGTAAACTGTAAGTCAGATACTTAACTACAGTCCCACTGAACTGGATATAAGCATTGATATTACATCCAGAACACAAACACATATAACAAGTATCTTCTCACCAAGTAACTGAACAATTGGAATAAAAGTCTAGCTTAAATAACTAACTCAGTTTGGAATGCTGTTTAACAATTCAAAGTCAAGGTTATGTCTCATACAGGATACAGTTGTAACTAGTTACATTCTTTTCAGAATTTTGTTTTAAAAATATGAAGCTTGCAGAAACAAGACTTCAGCAGTTTGACTAGCTTGCTCTTAGCCTAGCCTTGCCCTCAAGGCAGTCTTTCAGAGTACAAAAGCTTCAGTTTTTGTAATCTGAAGTAAAACAGAGAATGTCGATGTGTCTGTAAAGTTCATGTAGAAAAAGCATGAAAGTATTTTGCAAGATGAAAAACACATGGCAGAAGTAGTGTCCTTACAACTAACTGCTGCACAACACAAATTCCAAGATTTCAGGAAAGCTACATTTTTACAGATGTCCTTAGCTCAGCTGCAAGAGTTGCTCCCTTGATTGCATTATCTGGAGTTAAAGCCAATCTATTGATACAGTTTTTGCTGATCTAAAAGTGACACCTACATGCACTATTCTGCTGAAGTAATCCTAAACCTCTTAATTAGGGAGACTTATTTACCCCTGGACAGAATTCAGTGATCAGGTGCAGAAAACACCAAAGCTCTGTCCTTAATCCTTTTAGTTAAAGAAAAAAAGACACTGACAACTATGAAGACATTTCTGCCACAGAACAGAAGCATGACAGTACTATGATTAACAGACCCCTGCAAGCTCTAGTCATGAACAGCAGGATCTTAACCCGAGACTGGATTCCCAGCCAAGTGAATCCTATGACAGCTTTAACCTTTTTACCTCTTCGCGACTAAAAGAATAAGCTTACCTGAGTACATAAGCTTCCTGCTTGTCAGTTTTTGTCACACTTATGATCAAACAATGCACATTCTCCAGAAGTTTGTCCCACTCAATCCTGTGAAGAAATTATAAGAGCACAAACAACAGGTTAAACCGAAGCTTTCTGGAACCCCGAGTAAAAAGTATAGCCCAAACAAGACTACAGCTCGTCTTGAGTTGCTGGATCTGACAGCACAAAAGGCAAAGACTTTTTTATAGGAACTGTCTATCACAATAGAGTAATACCTAATTCTCAGCTCCCAATGGCTAAGTATTCCTCAAGATCTGTTAGTGTAATCTGCTGCACAAGGACAATTGTCAAACAGCAACCCCAAGCTTCTAACTAGGCAAGTCAGGATAACCCTAAGTCCTGCATATGCATCCCACATGTACCAAGATAAAATTCATTGTTATAACTGAAGGTATGCTGCTTTAGGTTGAATCTTAATGTACTTCAGTCACAGTAGTCATTGGCAACTACTAGAGTAATAAACCAGCAAGTTACATTAACATGTTTTGTTTGTCCATCTTAAGAGTCAAATTCATAATTTTATTGAAAACCAGCCCTAAAAACTAAATACATCTCAATGACCTGAATTCCTCTTTGATAACTCAGGATCACAGAATTCCTTCTACCTCTAGAAGATATAGAGGACTTACAGCGAATCATCTGGAATATTACACTATCAAGAAAAACTGAACTCTTTTCATATCATACAAGTTGAAGCTACAGTGCTAGATTCCAGTATAGTGGTAGAAGTTTAATATTTCAATTCTTTACTGTCATTACTCATTCTACAATGAATTTTATTAAGAAACTGAAAAATTACAGGGCTCAAATTAAGCCCAAAGACTTCCAACTCCTCATGAGAAGCGACAGACTTGCAAAATACTTAGGTTGTCACTTCAGTCTTGCATGTACACCAGATTAGTAGAATCCAATATAGTCAAGTTTGCTGTAAAGCAGACAAGAACAGATACAGCTTCCTGAAGTAGAGCTGGAAAAGGTACAGGACCCTTCAAAGCTGGGAGCACAAAAGAATTGCAATTTTTTCATCACCAAGCAAGCTGTTAGACTGGCTCAGATGCTCATGTAACTGTCAGCCTAATCCTTCCTCAGGAAGCATGTCCCTTGACTGACACGGCAAAAGCTCTGTAGTTGTACTTCAGGACAGAGCATGCGCTGTTAATTCTGCCAGCAGGGTTCCTCCAGGGTTTCTTTCCCCTTAGAAAAACAGTCAGTTTGCAAAGTTGAAGCTTTAGATTCCGCTGCACATGTAACTAAAATATCTGGATGTTCTTTGCTTCTCTAAACACACCAGCAAATTAATGCCTTAATTTCTCCCTCACTTGAAAACACCTCCTGAAACTGAATTCTGTACCTTTACTACTAATACTTGAGGATTTTCCCTTTTAAAGTATATATTACACTAAACCAGTATATTTATACAGGAGTCAACCAGAACATACATAACTTAGACTCGCACTATAGCCTTTTAGATGAGACTGAAGCTATTAAAAATGAGTTTAAGAGAATCCTATGCATCTTAAAATTCCTCATAATTAAGTGCACATCTGAACAAGTTTATGAACTCAGTGATAAAACTGGATACTTAAAATCAAAGTGAGGTTTTCCCTACCACCCCAGTTAGTGAGCCTTGATGAAATACTCTCCTACAACTACAGACACAACAGCACAGACCACCCAAATCTGCATGTCAAATTAAAAAAAAACCCAAACAGCTTGTTTTTAATGCTCAAAATCCCACACATTTATTCAGCTCTACACTTGTATCATTGACTAGGTTTAGCTCTGTTCCTGATACTCAGGATTATATAAAAATTCAAGTGCCTGCTCATCTTTGAAAAACTTGGTAAATGCAAAGAGTGAAATAGTTTATATTATACCTATTTTGAAATGCTCCTAGACAATCATGCTGTTTTGCTGAGGACTGAAGCATTTAGTTTTTTCCGGAAGCTACAGCACACCTGCATAAATTTGCCAACCTTAGTATCTTCCCTCTAACATCCTATTATACTCTTCCTGTAAATTGAACTACGTAATGTGTTAATTTGTTCAAATCATTCCAGCACCACTACTGATGATATTTTATCTGCCATTAAAGAAACGCTCTGTGTCTGACATAACATTTATGAAAGCTGAAGCAGAGTTCCCTCACACCGCCTGATGCTGAGCTGCAGTAACTCCCTTTGTACATTCCTACAAATCTGATTTTGTACTTGTCTAAGTATTAATGGGTATGTAACTACTTTAGGCTTTGCCAGAGCACACATCTCAGCCTTCACAAGCTTCTTACCTGGTCAGACAGTTAAAACCTTAGCTTAATGTAGACAAGTGAGAATTTTCTTTAAGTATCACTGCAGTGCAGCTCCACACACACATTTCAGGAAAATGGCTCATTTAAGTTTCAATCAGGTATCAGCAGAGGAAGATGTAACAATTTTGGCGTTCAAGTAGTCCAACAGTGAAGGATCAGTACAGCATACTACCAACAATACAATACTGCATGTTAAGTCCAAAGCCTACCATGCAAAGTAAGTCCCTAGTTACACTTGTTAGTACTATAGTTGGTATTTAGGTACTACAGCTGAAATCTGCAGTTGCGCAAGACCTTTCCATGTTAAAACTTGGCTCAATTCTTCACTATACCACTACAGAAACCATAGCTAAGCATATGCTAAATGTTCATACATTCAGCCTTTACAGGAAGAGTAAGTCCACCAATTGATCTGATTAGAGTAGCATTAAGGAAAAAAGCCTACAAGTTGAGAAACATACAAGATGTTGGGCTTGATCCAGAAGCATACATAAAATAGACTAACAAAGGGTTGCAGCACCCATGATGAGACTTGGCCACATTAAGGAGAAGTTTTGCAGAGATACTGGCCTGTACCTATATGCATTTTAAAGTTAAGCTAGAAAACTACAGAAAGGCCACTAACATGCTGGATTTGACCTCAGCATAATCTATTTAAACAAGATGACCTTAGTGTTTGACATTTTCCATTGTTTAAAGCAGAGCTAAGGAAGAACATCTGGGACTACTTTGTACCAAGTAGACCGAGAGCACTAGAAGTCTAACTCTTGCATTTCTTCCTTTTCTTTACTCTCTAATTATTTGTTACTAGAGACAAGCAATGTCTACCCCCACTTAACATAGAAACAAAAAGTCCACCTCAGAAATAGTATTTCAATGGTTACCAGTACATGTATGGCAGCTAATCCCATTTTATTTTGTCAAGTAAAAATCCTCAAAGTTAGTAGCTGTGATATACTTGAGAACATTACTTCTTATTTCATAACTAGGTGAAGTTTTAACTGGGAAGCAAAGCCTCCAACTGAAAAAGGGGACTCTAAAGAGACTGATTCTCAATAAAATGCTATCACATGTTTCTGCTCTTCAAAATTCCCCTTTCAATGGGAAATATGTGGATTGCATTACTATTTCCTAAATTATTTCCCATAGCCAGACACCAGGACAATCCTAAACACTTTTGAAACTGCTTTCCTATACTCAAGCCAAGCATGCTAGAATACAACGCATGGGAATCATTGGTAGCTAAGTTCTGCAGCAGACCTGCATCCATTGGAACTCCAAACTGAAAACGCATTTGGGACCAACTCCTCACTGTTATGTAGGCTTATTACCCACTTTGTTCCAAAGCTGTAAGATCCTGTTTCTGAAATTTCAAATAACTGACACCTACTGAAAGTCAAAATAGTTTCTCCAATGGGCAAGCACCATGCATCTTAAATGGCTGCAGAGAATACCCAATGAAAATGGAATACGTCTACTCAAGTGTGAAAAACTGTCCATGTTTGAATGGTAGAAAGCTACTTGTTCTATACATGACTAGCAGAACATGCCAAAAGAAAGGGTTTAGCAATCTACACCTGTGTTGCAATGTTTAGTGCCTTATCAGCACAGACTTGTTACCAGAGTGCAAACGACTTCCATTCAAACTGCCACCCAGGTATGTCAGTACAGAAAACCTATCAGAACTGAGAAGTATTCTTCTTTATTTTTAGGTAGTATGCTTAAAAGTGTGTAATGAAACAAATAGTCAATAGTCCCTCTCAACCAAGTTCCAAACCATCATGTTTGCTCTGTTCTTTCATGTTTCTGAGAAATGAAGAATAAGCTATGAATCAAGTTCTCCTTCCCAGATAAAGCCATAGTTTTGAACGCAAGTTATTGGCCTATTCTGAGCCTTTACCTTCAGGGGTAAAACAGGTTCTTAAAACAGGAGTCAAGCGTATCAGGCAGTAGCACCATACTGCTATTTCAGGCCAACTGGGAAGGGGATAACAGCAATTTGAAGAGAAAGAACTACATCAAGAACTTGTTCCTATCAGCAGTTAACAGCTTCAATAGGCATACCATCCCACCACCCCAGTAACACTACCTTGCTAATGCAGCCCAGACAGCACTGGGAAGAAAAGTTGTTTTGCAGTAGGGCAGGAATTCTTAGGAAATAAATACTACAAAATCCTACAGACAGCTTAAGCTCTATACATACTCTTGCATAGCTTTTCATTAACATGGAACAGCTGACATGTTAATGAAAACATGAACAGCAATCAAAGTAATAAGCATTTTAATCTTGTACTTTACCATAAGACCTTGTTTTAAAATCAAGCATTCAACTCCAGAGCAACTTTTTATTCCCTCACCTGTTATCTTACCAAGCATTTTTAGGAGCCAGTAGACATATCGGTTACCTCATTAGCTGGCTACAGTTAAGTAGGCAAATGCCTACCAATACCATGATCCAGAACAGTCAAACTTAATGCCTTGTCTAAACTGCCTGTGCAGAGGAGATGTAGCCCAGGCACACAGAAGCTGGCTAAATATCAGTCTCAGCTGAGTTGCAACATTAGTTTCAAGCATCCTGAAACCGGCAGATACAGTACAGATCAACTACACAAAAATGACAAGCTTTTTAAAGCACCTCCTAGCAGCTGGTGTATTTCTCTGCATACAGCTGCATGCGAATTATTTCCTATTAGAGCTATAACTTAGTTTATAAATTGCTGTTTAACACAGAACTATGTTCATACCCTGAGTTTAGACACGAGGCACTGGCAACTCGATAATTTTACTTCAGCAGTATCTGTGGAGTGCACAAAAACAACACACCCTCTATATGCTCTGAACACAGATATACAGAAAGACTGTCTGCATCTCCCTTATCTTAAACTTCAGAAACTCTCCAGGGACATGCCCTGAATCTTGAATTAAAGACAGGCACCTGAATGGAAAAACTGCATCCACATCAAAAGCAATTCCAAGCAGTACTCCTCACAAAATACTTCAAACCTAGAAGGTCCTGAGCCAACTACTGAAGAGAATCATTCCCAAATGACACCAAGATATTTCAGCAATGGCACAAAGATTGCCACAGACAGTCCTTTAAAGGCTGCATATTTCTCCTGTTGCAGGCCTTTTATCATTATCACAGTTACAGCAGTATACATGGAATGCTGACTCCATCCCTTACATCCAAAGATATTCAATGGGTATTCCCCTAAGTCTGTCATATCAAAGGACAAGACATACCTGACACCCAAGATGTTTAAGGAAGCATGAGGCCCAACAGGCACATCAGGATTTCAACAAGACTTATAGGCAACATTCAGGGCAAGTTTAAGTGTAACCTTCTCCAGAGGGAACATGCTGTAAGGCAGCCAGTATCTACCGTAAGCCTCAAATCTTCCTGTTCTCCTGTCTGAGTAAACAGCCATTAGGAAAGGCCTTTTAAGAATATACCAGTAGCTACATATTTTAATAGAGTGCTCTGTGGAGTCTCACTGAGCAACCAGATCTTTGACAGAAAGTGACTAACCAAATTATTTAGTAGTTTCAGTGGTAAGGTAGGGAAAAAAATCAAAAAGCCTTCAATATCAGTCTTAACTTCCCACAAGCAGTACCACAATCAGTAGTAGTAGAGTGTAAAAGGGCTCGTTTCCTTCATGTGAAACCATTCTTTAATTATGATTGAGAGTTACAAGCAAACAGATTTTACCTGTAATCTTGAACTTGTGTACTAAAGTCTACTTTATGAGTATCAATTCTGATGAGGGGAAGACTGAATTCTTACACCAAGTTCTCTAGATTACCTTTCATCTCCATGCAAAAAAGTTCTGCAAGTACACAGTGACAGAAGTCCTGGCACAATCCTGCCTACCCCTGCCTTCTTCCCAGTCTCCGCACAGCATAGGTCAACACTGTTCCAAAGCACTGCAGGATTAAGAGCAGAAGAGGGCTCATGGCCCAGCCTCCTTGTACCTTCACTCTTTGAGAAAACTGGCAGATAACACTGCTGTGGTCCTAAGGACTGGGGGAAGGGGTAGCAGTGCAGGAGCACTGCAGCAGTGAGCGGACTCAGGCTATAGGGTGCAGTACCAAGCAAGGATTTACAGAACTCATATCGGATGCTTGACTGTATTGGTGCTTAGAAGTGTTCACGTAGCACAGGGTGAGAATCCCATCATATCAGTGTCACTCCATATTGCTCATTACCGCACTGTTTTTTCTCCAGTTTCTCGTGTGTCCACATAATATAGACAAATAGGAAGCACACTAAAGGTCCATAAACAAGCTTAATTTCAGACTATTCTTCATGGTTGAATGTTTCAGATATGGACTCTTAATACTTGCGTCATTTACCTACAGTTTCAGACTTCCGTACATTCAAGATCATGATAAGCCTTGAGATGGGAAATGCATTAGTTGCACATCATCTGAAGGAATAAACAGCTGATTTTACTGCAGGGATAGTGAATGCACTACTCAGTCACCACAGAATTCCAGGGCTCACAGCATGTTTTCAGCAAACCCTCCTATTTTAATACATAGTTTAAGGCTATTTTTAAAAAGCATGCTTCACAAACCATAGTGAGAACAAGCACTAAAGTTAAAGCAAATTATTCCAAGACCACAAAAATGTTAACTTCATTCCACTTTTGAATACAAGTAGGATAGGCATCTTTTTCCACCACAAGACCTTCTCGCAGAACTGATTAGCAAGTCAACACCCCCCCACTCCCCCCCCCAAATCTTAACAGCAAAGTAAAGCCCATATTCAATACTTGTAAGTTTTAGCTGGGACCTTTACCAGATGTACTAAAACAATAAGTATAGATCTTTCCTGAAATTCTTTACACCTATCCAAACTCTTCTCTAGAAAGCAGGCTTGCATATAGAAGGAAAAAAAAAAATGTGAAACATTTCTTAATTGCATAGTTCAACTCCCCCCCCCTTTTTCGATGGTGATATCCATCAAAGACTTTAAAATATCTAATCCCTAGCAAGCACACACAACGTGGAAATTTTTAGCTTTGAACACCAGCTTAGTCATTCAGTAGTTGAATGGCTTGCATTTCACTACTAAGCAGGTATTACAATACAAAAGGCAAGCTCAACTGGTTTGCAACTTGATTCTAATTTTGTTGTTGTTCTACAGTTTCAGCTTTGATTTCAAGTTCTGTTCAATAAGCTAGCTTATTCAATTGCCTTTACAGAATTAGCATAGTAGGATATATTGTATTTGGAATTTTTTTAGTTTGCATCTATCAACTGTAATAAATAATTTAATCCTGACAATTTTCTAAAAGAGAATGTTTGTAGAACATCATTTCATGCTAGAAACACAGTATCACTGATAATTACTCCTGGATACAGGATAACAAAGGTTAACAGCCATTTTCAGACATGTCACACCTTCCTACCAAAAAAGTACACAGCTTCAATTAACATCCTGTATTAAGAGCCAATTAACACAAAGGCCTTCAAAGCTTGCTCACAGCTCTGAAACTGTGTTAAAGACCACATGTTCAACAGTTAACAGTTTGTATCTACTCTATTAAAACTTTACAGCCATATCTAAACCATACAAAGGAACTGTCACAGTACCTGCCTCACAATTACATTAAATGCTCTTGAACAGTTTTAAAAATAAGCTTGCAGTTTTGTAAACATGAGCCTGAGCTGACAAACAGAACAGCAGAGAGCATGACTGTGCCAATGAGGAAAGCATTTGCGGAATGCCATCTCTAAACTAGATCTGTATATTCCAACACCAGCATATTAAAGCAAAGTCAAATGAGTACTTCTGGAATCTTTCACATTTGAAGTCAAACACGACAGGAAACCGTAAGTGCCTACATAACTCAGATCATCTGCATGTATTTCAGCTATGATTTGCAATAAATAGTCTTCCAGGATTGCCTGGACATTAACTACACAAGTCATTACCCTGTGGTATCTGCTACACCACTAAACCTCAAAGAACTGTATAACCACATCTGATGACTTCCACGATAAGCACATTACTCAAAAAGGTCTAAACAGCTTCACAAGTCCAAAAGTTACATGAGCAAGCCACACCATTACAGCAACCGGTCAGAGCCAACCATGTATTCTGCTGAGCTTCTGGCACAGCAGACATGAAGCTTCCACTACCCACGACCTAGTGGTGTGTATATATATACACACAGGCAGGCACAAAACAGGGTATTCACTATTTCAGGAAAGGGAGCTATCTGCCCACTGGCAATTCGGATCTTTGGATAGCTAACTCCACCAACATGTACACGCAGGAAATTTGCTGAGAAATACCAAAACAAAGGAAAAGACAACTAGCATATCCTAAGTATGCCTTTGAATGGAGACTCTACCGTCACTAACACATTCCACACATTCAATACATCACGACAAGCTCTCCTCCAAGCTCCCTGACCAAAGACCACTGGGTAGCAGTGATACACACAAGCAGATCCGGATACACTGAAAACACCAGATCCTCCAGCTACCATCTGAACCTGGAAAGTTGAACAGTTTACCGTACTGATAGGAAACTACTGACATAAGTAAAGCATACAGGGCAAATCTGAAGGTGAAAGACAAGGCTGCTTTTTCAATTATGTCAACTGATTACATCTACATACCAACCCTGTCGTGTCCCTGCAAACCGGTACACAGTTCTGGGTCCATAAGCCGATTTTACTTTGTACTTCAAGCTCGCAGCTACCATTTCCTGACCCCTCCAGGACGCTTGTGCCAGAACACGATCTTCTGCAGATCTACAGCTGGACCCTTTACGGTTGCAAGTCCTTCCAGCCGGCCCCCCCTCTACAGAACACTGTACTACTGGGGGTCTACAGTAAAGACACCTCTCACACCCATCCTGCCCCTCCTGGCTCCAAAGGCGACCTGACTACCGGCAGGTGGCCGTCAGCCCCTGCACTCACAAAGGCCGAGCAGGTACCTACGTACCTCAGCCGCGGGCGGAAAGAGCTGCACACAACCCCCATCCCACACACCCCCCCGGCTCCCCGAGAGGGCCGAGTCCGAAACACGTGTAGGCGAGAAGCTGTGCGGGCCTCGGGCCTTTCTTCCCCCCTCCCTGGGTGGCAGGGAAAGGAGCGCCAGCACATTCTTCACATGCCCATTGGGTGACAGGCGCGGGCCCACCCCTTCGCGGCGCCCAGCTCTCATTGGCCTCAACTTGTCAATGGGGGAGAAGAAAAAAAAAAAAAGAAAAAAAAAAGGCAGCGCGATCCGGGAGCCGAGCCAAGGGACTCACGTGTAAATGGTGGCTCCAGCCACACTTCGGGGCGGGGGGAGGGGGGGCATTCCCCCCTCGTCCCCCCCCCCGCTCCGGTGCCCACAGCACGCCGCGGGGAGACACGGGGAGGGTTCCCGCGTTCCGCCTGGCTTCCCTCCCCGAGGGCCGCTCTGTGAACCTGCCCGGCTCCCCGGCGCCGGAGATCGCCATGTGAGGGAACCATCCATCCTCGTCGCGACAGCAAGACCCATCTCCCCTTTTCCTTTCCCAGCTTCCCCGAGCGGCGAACGAGATTCCTAACCCC
>JAVJGG010000013.1:25054180-25066401 GCA_035590195.1 Aviceda cuculoides
TCATGATGTTTGGGGAGGTAATTTAACCTGGACTAGAGAAAGCCTTTTCCTATAATCTGGCTTTTTTTTTCTCTGGCACCTCACCTGGCAAGAAACTTTAAGTGGATAAAAAGCAGTGGAGAAAATCCTTTTAAAAACAAAAATATTTGGGAACTTTTTAATATAGAATAAAATATTTAAGGCAATCTTTTAGAATATCTTTCACAGATTTCCTGTAATGGCCATTTGGCAGGAATAGGTGTCAGTGGAGATTTGGGATTAAATATCAATATAAACCATAATATCCTAGAGAAGGAGGGATATCTTCTTTTTTTTTTTTTTTTTTTTCTTAACAAGGGAAAAGATCAACACACCTGATAATGAGAGACAACCTTTTCTTTTCATCGGTTGTCATTAGAAAGACAAACACAAACTTTAGCTAACGAATGAGCACAAACGTGGCTTGGTGTACTTTTCCCATGATAGTGTATCTTCTTTCTATCTGCTGCCTCCTCTGGCATATAGAATCATTTAGGTTGGAAAGGACTTTTAAGACGGAGTTCAACCATGCCCACTAAACCATGTCCCTGAGCACCACATCTACACATCTTCTAAAGACCTCCAGGGATGGTGACTCTACCACTTCCCTGGGCAGCCTGTTCCAGTGCTTGACAACCCTCTCAGTAAAGAAATTTTTCCTGATATCTAACCTAAATCTCCGTTTCCTCAACTTGAGGCCATTTCCTCTCAATCCTCATAATCTATGGAATAGTTTATTTTATTAATATATTTTCTTTAAACTGCTAAGAATTTTGCATGAATGCTGCGTGAAATGGCTGTGTAAAAGCATGCCTTTCTGTTTCAGGGATTGAAAGATTGATGCATTTTTACCGGAGAGAAAGTACTAGTAAGTTTCTTAGAAAATTTTTAAAGAATGGCAACAAAGACCCCTGCTGAACATTGATCTGAAAGCATTTGTCTTCCATCTTTACAGCATTACCACTGGAATTTGTATTATCTAACTTTAGATGACTGCAGTACTGATGTCTGCATCTGAGCTAGTTCTCTAGACTGCAAGTCAAAGCAGAGTAGCTGACAATGCCAAGGGTTAAAGATATGACCACACCAGAAAGTATGCTGTCAGCCTACAACAGCTGACACGGCAACATCGAGTACAGTCATACAGCCTGACACAACCCAGTTTCACCCAGTGTGGCTGTATTGGGTGGAGCCACACCAAAATGTGAGGAGGTCTCCCTGTGCTAACTTGCAGTGCACTCCTCGGTGCAGGATTTTTCCAGTGTCAAGGTATTAGAATCAGTTTCCCACAATTCTCCATTGCACAGTGTTTTCTAAAATACAGGTTTTCTTGTTTTTTTTAAACAAAAATCCATACTTTGCTCTTTTCTCTCTCCCATCAGCATGAGATCTGTAAAAGGTTATGTACCTTACAGTTATGGTTTGCATATCTTTCATATATATGGAACTGAAGCAAGTCCTTCTAAAATGATGATTAGTGATGGGACAAGAATGATGAAATTTTGGGGAAGAGGAAAAAATAACTTTGCACTATGGACTAATGTTTCTGGGCCTAAAAAAACACATCAGAATGTGAAATTGTGTGTTGCAGGTTTTGGCTGACTAGCAGTGGATGAAGAAATTCAGAGTGAAGAAGGTCACGTAAATGAAATTGTATGCTGAAGAGGTACTGGCCCTGGCCTTCATCGGAGACACCAGAGAGAGAGCCACTCTGATGACAGATAAACAAACGACATTCACGCTGTACAAGTTAGCAATGCTAGCCTGCTTACCAGATAGTGGGCAATCGATTGGGCTGGAAAATCCACAGTGAAAACAGTTGTCACGCAGGTCTGCAAGATCATCAAGCATCTCCTACTTTCTTGAGATTATGAATCAGGGTGGTGCCTGGGGAACAGAGGAATCTGAAGCGGGGGATGACGAGGTTGTGGTAGGGAAATAGGTTGGACGCATCCTGAGTCTGCATCCTCTGAATACAAATGGGCAGATTTGTCCATGCTGTAAACCTTGGCTGATCAAGGAAGATATGCAGTACTTACAGGAAACATTTTTGTTTGACTGCCTTTTATTGAAGCGTGGATAGTGAAACTTAGCCTTTGCTTGTCAAATGCAGAAACCAAAAAGAAGAGATTCAACACTTGTCTCAGCAAATGCAAGGTAAATTTGGATGACTTACTTAAAATTCACAAGTGACACATCCTATTAAGCCTAGTCTGAGTGACATATGCATGCTGGTGTAACTGTTGCATACTTTTAGTTCAGGTTTTGTGAGGCCTGCTTTAAGCGACAGGGAAAGCATGGCAGTAGATCAGCAGGTTGAGGAGGCAGACACCCGGTCAGTTACTGCGGCATTGTGTGGTTAAGGGAGCCATCAGATCCCTGTAGAGTTTTGTTCTCAGGAGGGCTGTTCGCTGATAGTCAGTTTTCCCATTATGGACCTTAGAAACAATAATCAGTTTCAAATTATCTACTTGGATTACTGAATTCTCCTCAGTTTGAGGTCAGAGCCCAGAGGCTGAGGGAGGGTTTCAAAATATCCGGGAGCACAAGAACCCCCTTTGGAAGCAAAGCGAACATACAGCACGGATGCAGGGTACCTCTGGAGGGTCCTCCTCTTGCTGCCACACCTGTGATCGCAATGCACGCCTCTGGAATGGATCTGCAGAACAAAAGATCTTCCAAACGAAAATACTGATGTGGATGCACTCTCTGCATGGCCTGAACATTCTCCCTGAGGTTCCCTTCCCTTCTCTCCCCCCTCCCAGGAGTTCATCACTTCAGGCCCCGCTCTCCTTGCAAGAGCTGCCAGGGGAGCAGGGGGCCAGAGCGGTGAGAACCACGTTGCCTGCAGTTAAGTCAGGAAGGACAAGTAAAGTGCAAGGCAGATTGGGCTGCCTGGAGGGAGAGACGAGGCGCATGGATACCTGGGGCAGCTAGGAATGAGGAGGGAGCTGGGAGCCAGAACTGAGGGCCCTAAGGACTAGGGTGTTGGACAAGGACATGTGCTCAAGCTTTAAATGTAAGTGCTTTTACAGAAACTTGCTATTCAGTCAGCATTGTCATTGCAAAGCAAACCCATTCTTACACTAAGGAAACTGCTGGGGTTTGACTGCTTTTAATATTAGTATATAAGCAGTCAGTGTAGTGGTAATGTACTCCACAGTTTTACATTCTCAGGGAGAAAAGCTGAATTGGTACTACAGACAACTTTGCAGGAAGTTAATTTTGTAATTTAAATATGCTTATTGAAAGCAAACAAACAAAAGTCAATGACTGAGTATGTACGTGATCAGGAATTGAATAGTGCTTTGTTGTTTTGTTAGATTGATTAATGGGCTAAACCTGTTCATGTACTGCTAAGCCAGTACGGTTTCTGTACAGGTAGTCACAGTTCTGCTGTTTTCCTGGCTGGTAAAGAGGTTGGCAATAGCCGCTGTTTGCAGAGCGGACCAGGAATTACAGCTCTGCAGCCATGGATGTTTGAGACATTCCAAGGAGGAATTTGAGCCTGAGGGAAGGCTCGTTGCTTTTGCTCCATGACTCCTAAACTTGTTGTCTAAGGAGCTGATTGATAACAGATGCACCTATCTGCCTTTCTGTTTTTCTTGAAGCATGTTGTTTCTCATCAACAGGATTTTTCTTGTGATCTCCCCAGGATGTTGTCCATCTATTGTGTATGCTCCTGGTCAGCATTCTCTGTGGAATAGAGAGGCTCTGGACATGTATTATCCCTTGTTTAGCCCCTTTTCCCCCTTAATCTGCATCTGTCCTTCAGCAATTACGGAGGCTGTGTGTTTTTAGGACCCTCTGTCAAAGGAGAGGTTGTTAGATTTGCTCAGTAACAGGAAGGAGAAGGAATTTGGAAATTCCTGAGACTTTTTCCCTGCAGGAAGGTCTGTCTTGTTCCAGACAGCTTGCTCCGGGTAAAGGCATTGCTGCAGGGATGCTAAATTGCTGGGGATTACCCGTGAGTCTTATGAAAGGGGGAACTGATAGAGGGGATCTTAAAAGTATGAGCACTGGAACAGTGTAGTCAGTGTAAAACTTAGTACAGGAAGCATTGGCTGTGACCACCATAGTGTCCCCAGCAGTGACAAAGGCCCAGGTACACACAGTTGCAGGTTCCCAACCATATGTGCTGGGAAGATCCAAGGGCATATCTTCATAGAGTGAAGGTAAGAAAAGCATGGGAACTTAAGAAAATTATGTGGAGAGATCAAAAAGGATCCAGGAAGATAAAAAGGCCATTTTTCTATGGGTAAAATATATATTTCTGAGGAAATCAGAATTTTTCCCTTGTCTGAAAGCCAACGAAAAGCAAGGTACCACTGAAAGCCTGTTCCTTTGTTATGCTAAGCCACAGAAGAAAAGAAAAGGCTGTTTCTTTTAAGAGAGAAACCTCAAGTTCAAGCATTGCCACAAAGGAAAAAGCATACCTTTTAAAGTCAAATGCAGTAGGACATCCTTGAGCTCCTGTCCCCTTTCCTTGCTGTACTCATCTTGACTCTGGGAATCTGTCTCTAGTCCCACGCTGTTTCAAAGAACACCTGGCTCTCCACACTGATGCCTGCCCTGCCTTATCACTCTGCTCTCTGCTCGCTCTTCAGAGGTGAGGGGTTTTGTTCCATTTCAAGTGTGAGTTGTTTGGGGGAATTATGTCATTCAGGCAACACAGAAGCTGAGTTTCACATCAGTTTGGTGGTGGAAATATGGATAACTACAACAAAAGTGAACACTTTACTTGTGGTAGAGTATGTACATTCTCATTACAGGTTCAAGAGAATAAATAAAAAGCAACTCAGTGCTATGGCATCACTATGGAGGTTGACCAGCAGAGCATACTCTCTGCAATCTGCTCTCATATGCTTCTCACGATGATATATTAATTAAAAGCAAATAGATTTATGATCAACAGTCTGTCTGTAGGTCACAGAAAAGTAAACAGTAGGCCCTTCCAAGACCTGCTGTACCAGAGAAATGAGAGGTACAAAATATTCCTAAACTTGAACAGGGCCTTTGGCTTCTAGACTTACATCTAGCTTTAATAGAAACTGCAGCTATTAATGGGCTCTCATGTAATACAACAGAATTACTTGAGCGGGATTGTTTATTCCCAATCCTACCAAAAGATCTGGGTGAGCCCAGTTTAGTCAGGTGTTAAATTTGATTAACTGCAGTGGCTTTGGGTGGCTTAACATTTTATTTCCGACACCTAGTTTCTTACAGTGCCACAATAGGTTAGGCAATCTGAAGATAATACAGCTATTGATTTTTTTAAATGACACATTTAAGGGAAAACACCAGTACAAAAAAAGCAAGAGTAGGTATGATTATTATCAGTATATAGGATAATGTAATAAACATAACAAAAGTAGCATTCTTAGTTGGAGACTCAAGTGGTTAATTTTGCCATGTAATTGCAACTGATAATAGGGGGACTATGCAAAGGTTGAAACTATTCTAAAAATACGTCTACACACAGCTTAGGTGGTACATTGGTTCAAAAATCAATAGAGACAATAAATCCCTTATTCTCTGGATTTCATGCTAAATTTCTGGAAGTCACAACTGGCTCTTATACAACACCTTAAGTCTGTCAGTTAAAAGACAGATTATCTTCCTGTCAAACCCTACCTCCAGTGGGACTTCTTTCAAGGAATGGCAAAGCTTGTGCTCAAATTTGACACTCTGAGCATTGGGTTTGTTTAGCTCTGCTGGGGCATATCACTCCCTGCACTGACTTAACACAGTATGTGTGGCTACAAGGTATTTATGTCTGTCAGGGACACACCTTGGACCAGCTGCTGAGCATTCCCCCATTTTCTGCATAAATGCAGTAGCAGTAGCAGATAGGCATCTCACTGAGATAATGTGAAGGCTCACAGTTTGCGGTCCCCGGTACAGCACAGCCACACGTTGATCCACTTGAACTCAGGGCAGTGAGAAATGCACATCAAATGCTCTATGCCAGGAGTTGAGATCATCTGTTTTGAAAAAAGGGGATATACCACTCCCTTATTTTCTATCAACAAGGATGATGGTGCGAGGTGCCTGTACTATGCAAGGGAGTGCAGTGACAGCGGGATTTCCTGCAGCCTATCCACCCAGAGTACCAAACGGTCCAGTTGTTTTGAGTTGCCGAATGGTATGGAGTCATATTTTGTCAAACCTTTTCCGTGACGGGGTGTATGTCAAGTTTTCTTTGTGTCCTGACTTCTAGCAGGAAGCACAGTTTTTTTGTTTCAGGGGTAGTTTGTCTTCAGGATCCTTCTCATGGGTTTCTGATTCCTGAGCTGGGAAGACATGTATGTTTTCCATTAAACTCTGTTACGCAAGGTTATTCTAAAGGAAAAACAGGGAAGGGTAGCAGTAAACCCATTAACTCCAGTAGGATTAAATAATTATTATGGCTGTCAGAGTGCAGTCCCAGAATTTGCCTCTACTCTGGGATACCCTTATGCAATATACCATCATTAAAAGGATATCAGCTCCTGCCACCTCTTTTCGGTAACTGTCTGTCAAAATGTTTTTATTCCGGTAAACTGAACCTTGGCTAGAAAAAGTAGATAGATTCATGTCTTAATGTACAATTTTTCTTACATCTTGTCTAAATTTTTTTTAAATGCTGTATCTAAGTTATTTAAATCAAGAAATTAAGCTTCTTGCCTGCATATCCTGGGCTTGCTATTTTTTTATATTAGCAGGCTCTTTCTTTTTTTATATTAATTACAGTGGAGCTTTCAGAATGACTTAAGCCTTAAATCCTCTGACTAAGAAAGATATTTGAATTTGCTGCTTTCATGCAGAAATTGTCCCACAGGATAAAATGATTGGATTTGGATTTGTTATAAGATTACAAAGAAGGAACCTTCTACCAGAATCAGAGTGCTGCAAAATACTGCATTCCTAAGATGAGTAGAGTGTTTAGGTGGAGCTTCTACCAAGTATTAAGCCACTTCTGAAGTCTCTAACTCTGATGCTGCCTTTGGGAGGACTGTCGTTCAGTTCTTATTCTATTAGGGACTTGGGTGGCTGACAGCCACAGTATGGAATTACTTGTCCACCATGTGGCCATAGGCACTGGCAAGTACTTGAATATGCATTACTTGCCTGCAAGTATTGGTTCTCCAGGTCTGTTGTGTGTGTATATAGCTTTACAGCTCACTCCACTCCGCAGGACAGTAAGTTCTGAGGACTTTGTGATTCAGGCAGACTGAAAGGGAAGAGCAGAGCCTTATGAGGGTACGTAAACACACAGAAGGCATGGTGCTAAACTGCACCTGGAGGTTACACTTTGGGCAATAACTCACCAGTTATAAAACTGGTAACATGCAATACTGCTATAAAGCACGTCCACAAAGCAAATGTACAGATAGAAGAATCAAAGCAGGAAGCAGCCTTACCCCTGTTAATGCAATCTTATGGTTAGAAGAAGATAATTTTTTGTAATATATTTATGCATTCAATATATATTTGCATATAGTAATGACTTCTGGGTAGGTTCCTCAAGGAAGATTTTTTTTTAAATAAGGAGCATCATTTAGAAATATATTGTGTAATAAATACAACGTTGTCGACGGAAGGATTTTAATATCAGAAGTTTTTAATTTATTCTGCTGTTTCAAGTTGTATCCTTTCAAATGCCACAAAAGGGCATTCAGGAGACCTGGCTACAGTTGGGGGCTATTCGTACCCCTCAGTGTGTCACGCTCCATGCCACATAGCATGGGAACAACATAATAACTTACAGCCCGTCCCTCCCAGATATGTTGCAGCTTCATTTAGCCCTGCTCAGTAGTTATTTGGTGTTCCTTTTGCTGCATTAGGCTAATAAAAGCCTCCTAGAACTACTTAAAACTTGCACTATTTTACATTACAGTACAATTAGATAAGATGAAATTAAAATGGTCTTGTGAGATGATAAAGAAAAGACGTAGATAAAGATACTTATCTTCTTTTGTGCTTGCATATTGGCTCAGGATGCAACACAACTTCCTGCTGTATATTATGATAAAATAATTTATTGTATTAGAGATAAATCAATAGGAATATCACATCAGGGAAAAAAAAACCCCTTTAGAATGCTATAAATATGTTTGCACAAGGGGGTTACCAGGTTAGTGGTATTGACTTCCAAATCAATATAGCAAGTACAGCACAAAAGGCTGTGTGCAGTGAAGGTTTTAGCATGGTTTAGATCTGTTTGTACTGGTTTAGCCGTCAGCAGGGCAGGAGACTGCCGTTTCCTTCCCAGCATAGCTGGCACAGACGCAGATACAACGTCTCGTTGCTTGTCGCCACCCGGCAGCAGGTTACTGCACCCACATCTGTTGTGTCGGTGCTCCTTGGCTTGTCCCCTTGGACGCTTCGCTGGCGGTTGTTCGCCAGCCGCGTTGGCACCGAGGGAGCCAGCCTGGAGCAGAGCTGTGGCTGGAAACGGCCTTTTGCAAAAGGTGAGCGATGAAGGGCTGGGGAGTAGTAACAACTCTGGAGCCAACTGTTCGCAAACTTAATTCGTGCTTATGGTCTAAATGTATAGTCATAAACCAAACAGCTAAAAATAGTTTTAAGTCAATATAAGAGAAACCACACACAAAAATTGAACTTGTTTAGTTAATATCGCTTGAATTAAGTCCATATAGCTTCTGTATGTAGGAAAGAGCTCCTGAGGGGGATTTTACAGCATTTGGCCTGCTGAAAGCCCTGCAGTGGTCACAGCACAGCGCTTAGATCTGCTTTTTATGCATGACCAGATTGAGCTGGGAAATCAAATTCCCCATATTCTGGGGCTTTCCTCCATCTTTTATTTTCAATGTTGTTTCTCATATAAATGTGCAGAACTTCTCTATTACCTCCTCTCTCTGTGAAAGTGTATTACATGCCCTGCTGCCTGACCAATATCAGCTATAATCACTGCACGTTGTTTGCTCATCAGTAATTTGCCAAATTTATTCCTCCATTTTCAGTTCATCCAGAATTGGTATGACCACCAGATTGCTTTCAGGCATTAAGTTCTTCTTAAACATCTTTTTGACAGTAGATTTTTTTTTTTTTTACCCTTTCAGTGACCTGACATACCTTCAATGAAATCTGAATTATTGATAGACAGAAATAAATCAATTTCTAATGCCACTGAGTTCAGCTCACATCTTTGTCTTCTTTCCATCAAAGTCTTATCAAGGTGAATTTGATGTTTGGCTTTCCACACCTCCCCCTTTCAGTGTTTTCTGTGAGGGATAAGGATGACATGTGGTATCAATATTTAAGTGATATCAAGGAAAAGAGATTACACACAAAAGAAAGCATGCACTTTTATCAGACTTTACAACAGGTATCAAGTTACTTGCACTGTGCCAAAACCAGTTCTTTTTGTATGTGAATTTAAGTCGGATAGTGTCTAGGATGTTGGAAATGTGAAAAAAGAATGCACTTAATAAAGGCAGAAAATATGCTCATACATACACAGCATATGATTCTCACCTGTGGGTGTTCAAGTAGATCTTTCATATGCAGGAAGTCCTAAAGGCAGTGAAAATCTTTCATTCAGTAGGGTTTTATAGTATGACATATAAATTGTTAATTTACAAATAACCCCCCATAGGTTCTGATAACGAACTACAATTTTACATGTTTGGGAAATGATGCCTAACTGCTGCAGCGGAGACATTTAACAAAGACTCATGTTCTGGCTCCTGAAATGAGAACCCGGTCTCTACTAGTTTCTGTATTAATCCCAATAAATCAAAACAACTGCAGATTTCCCTGCCGTGATGCTTTGGAGATTTCCCTTGAATGTTGTAAATGGTATGGAAACTCCAGAGACCAATATTTTGCATATTGCCCAGACTTTCCATCCTCAAACTTTATTTATAAAACTACTGGGAATTGTACCTATTATGTTGTCGAAGGGTATTTCTCTGTGATTGTAAGCCTCAGGAAGCAGGACTTAGGTGGTACGCTGTTTGCCTACTCACCTTGTCAGACCCTCTCTGATAACTTTTGAACCTATGAGTTCATTTCAGTTACATTTGATGCAGAAATAGAAAACTTCAGGCTATGAAATTCCTCCAAGTTTCATGAAACGTAACAGCTCAGTAAAGGAAAGACTAGTTCCTTCAAATTATTACCGTGACTAAAAGGCTGTTGCCCGAGCTCAAAGGTTATTTATGATGTTTAGTTTGCTGGCAGCCAGCACATGCCTAGCTCAAAAGCATCCACATCCCCTTGGTTCTCACCCAGCTGGTAGCTGGGAAGCAGGAGGAGGGAGCTGTGGGTGCTGGGGGAAGGGAAGATTGATGACGGGCAGGGAGCCAGAGCTGTGGACACCAGGAAAGGATGAAGAATGGGACGCAGATCCAAACAAGCCAGGGTTTAATTTCTGCCACTTCTTTAACAGCACAACTTGATCTCTACCTGGGAATGACTTGAGTCAAAAGCAACACATTAAAATTAAGCAGACTGAAGTGAGCACAGCACTCAAAATGGATTTTTAGTGTAATCAGCACAACGGTCACCATTTAAACAATTTTTTTTTTTTATATTGGCTTATCCTCTGTTTTGTAAGCATCCAGTTCACTACATACAGTGTTCAGGATTTCACTACTGAGAACAATTTGGTAATCTGATGCTAGCCTACTGCTATTGTTTCTGTTACCATTGATATCCCAATTATTTCTATTTCAAGCATGCTTGCTTCTATAACAAGCATGCTAAAGTTACAGCTCCCTGTGTTTTGTCTTACACCAAAGAATCCATTGCAAGTGATGGACTCAATAGGTTATATGAACAAAGTTTTGTTTGCACTAGCAACTGTCATTTTGCAATAATAAAGTAATAACAATAAAATAATAGTTAATACTCAGAGTACCCAAAGTTGCCAATTAGATTTGAGGTAGTCCTATTAAGGACGTCTAAATATTGTTCCTACTTTATAGACACAAGAACTGAAACACATATAATGTAGTTTTTCCAGTGGTAACAATGAAGTTTGGAGCAGACTGTGGGGTAAACATGGACCCATTAAGTTACTATTGAAGCTCCATTTGATTTAAAAAGTGTATGAATTTTATTCCCTAAAATTGAAGTTTCCTTACTGTGAGATAAAGAACAAAAAAACCCCTTTCCATGTTTTTGCTTTCAGACAGTCCTGAGAAGCTCACACACCTGTAGAATCCAAATTCTGACAGTTCCTCAGAAGTCACAGGGTTAGTGGAGGAGCCTGTTTTGCCACAGCTTTACCCAATGGTAAGAAAACTTCAGTCAGGAAGATTTTGGTTTGGCTGTCATGATATCAGACTGTGCCTCTGTAGAATCAAACACAACAGTTTCAGATTGAGGAAGATTACAGATGAAAGCTCAAGTCCATGTGACAACTCATCACGCTAAGGAGGGTGCAAACTCTGTAAAATGACATTATAGGCTGTTGGTAAGCATTCTGCTGGAGAGTAGAGCTCGGTCCAAGGTGACAGGCTGATTTTGGCTTCAGCAGCTTCAGTTTACTTTTTCTGACAGCTGGACATACAGAACATGCAGGAACTTCTGTACTTGCACTGCCTGCTATCTGTCATATGGTGTAGCTCTTGCAGAAGCCACACACAAGCTTCGTGTGGTTTAAGAGCTATAGGTTGCCTATGCTTGCATTAGAGGTTGGAAAAAGCAGCACATTTTGTTTGGTTGGTTCACACAACATGAACTGTTACCAGATTGTTAATCCTTCCAAGATCCATACTGCCTTCTTGCTGACACCAGTAGATGGGAAAGAGAAAATGAACTGTGACTTCTTCCACCCAGTCCTAACAATAGGGATTTGGTAGTGTCCACATACGGAGCAGAAGATGAGAGCCATGGTAGTGTCCACATACGGAGTAGAAGATGAGAGCCATGGCAAAGCAGTTAGCTTAGTAAGATGCATCTCACTTCCTTCTCATTCTTTCCTCAGAGCTTTCCTATGGGTGGTGAATTGACCCTGGCCAACAGCTGAACACCCGCCCAGCTGCTTGCTTGCTCCCTCCAAAGTGGGATGGGAGAGAGAATTTAAAGGGCAAAAGTGAGAAAAATGCACGGGTCAAAATAAAGACAGTTTTGTAAGTCAAGGAAAGAAACATAAAAAAGAAAAAGAAACAAGTGATGGAAAGGCGTTCACTGACCACCTCCCACCAGCAGATTGATGCCCACCCAGTCTGCAAGCCCTGGCAACTTTGTCC
>JAVJGG010000013.1:25075845-25096099 GCA_035590195.1 Aviceda cuculoides
ACCCCCGCGGCGGGGTCGGGACGCGAGGGAGTTGGATGGGGGGGGGGGGGGCACCCGGCTACCCACCGCCCCTCCCCGCGCTCTCCCCTTCAGGCCGATGCCCCTTCGGCGGGGAGCGCCGTGGGGGTCCGTGCTCTCAGCCTCAGCCCCCGGTCCCCGGCTGAACCCGGAGCCGGGGCGGGCTCGGCGGCGGCTGCCGGTGCCCGGGCGTGTGCGGGTCTCCATCGGCCCCTTCCCCAGGCGAGACGGAGCGCGGTGCCCGCGCCCGTCCGCGGACACCCGGCCGGCTCCGGAGAGGTCGCTTAGCCCGCCCGTGTCGGCTAAGCGAGGCTTCCTCCTTTTCCCTGGGGAAAAGGCAGCGGGCTCCCGAGGGTAGGTGTCCCGGGGGTGCCATTTTCACTGTGTTGGTGGTGAAGAGAGCGATGGGGAGCTCGGACCGCAGTTTGGGATGGCTTAGCTGGGGTGCAGCTGTGGGGGAGGAGGAGTGCTGAGGCCTGAGGAGGGCTCTCGGGCAGGTGCAGCTTCCGAATAGAACCTTTTTTTTTTTTTCCTTTCTTTTTTCCCCAAAAAGAGGCGTTAAGCGCTTTTTCACTGCGGCCCGTGAATAGTGCACAAACATGGACTGCATTTGTAGAAGTGTTCCAAGCGTAGCGTAAAGTTCAGTTAAAATGCACTTGCAAATCTGAGGTGATACCTTTCTAACAGAGAGCCAAAGAATAATAGCCTTCCATCATAGGCAACTGAAACTTTGAAGAAGGGAAGTCTGAATATGGAAAAATGGCAATTTGAAAAATAAAGTTCTGGAAGTGGTTAACGGAATGCTGCTGCTTTAGATTAATAGAGAGAAGTCCAGGGATTTTTCTGTAGGGGTAAATTGCATTCATGTGTGTCTTGAAAATTTAAACTCTTGAGTTAAGAGGATGTAGTATCAAAGTGATTAATTAACTGAAAGGTAGCACACTAATTCAGGTGGAGGATTAAATGCTGGGAAATGAGCTCTGATTCTGACTAGCTGGCTCTGCAACCTTAAGAAACCTAGAACATAGCTAACTTGAAAAGGCAATGTTAACACCTTTCTGGGTATTACAGCTGCCACTGAGCTCTTCTAATATTTGTGGGTTTAGTAGTCGTGTTTTCTTTTTTTTTTTTACTTTCAATTTATTTACATTATATTTTTGAGATAAATGACAGGAAGTGGTAATAAAGACACCCAAAATGCTGGTTAAATGTTTTTTACTGTTCTTTGCTATAGTAACCCTAAAATTACTGCTTGTAAGAACAGCATAGAAGAGGCAGAGGGGTTTATTGTTTCATGAAGAAAATGAAATTTGGTGTCTAGCTTATCTGTTTCGTTTCAGTCACTGGCAATGGAAAGACATTGCAAAAGTTACATTGATGCTACAAAGCACCATAAAGGACATGTCTTCAAAATCCCTATAATAATAATAGTATTGTAAATGCAAATGGCTAGTAAAGCAAAAGTAAACATGATAGAAAGATAGCTAATGTGTCAGAGCTGGGAATAATCAAAGGGAGCCCTTGAGCTGTAAGAAAACTAACTGGTAAAAGGAAGTGCAAAGTTTCAGTAGGCAGCCAGATAGATTGAAATGCAATATAATGTGGACCAAATGCAACTGTACTATATACTCGGAGGTTTTACTTCATGAAGCTTGGAAGCTGGATTGTTTTTTTTTTTTTTTTTTTTTCCTCTTTTTTTTGGCACTGGTGGGATCACTCTCAGCTGCTTTTGTGTAACTTTAGGACCTTGGGTGAAAGTATGATGTGAACAAGTTGGAAAAAAATTCAAAACCTATCCTAAATCATTAAGATAAGCTGATTTTCTTGTGAAAATATCTAGCTAAAATAGCTCTGAGAGGTGGAGGATATTTAGCCTTAGTTCTTAAAGTTAAGGGGTCTTTTTCCAGTGCTGGCAACAGAAACCTAGTAGTGATGCATATTTATAGTGTGCTGATCACTGGGGGATTTTGAGCCTCATGTAAAGGAATTCTTCTTTGGTTGATCATAGGGACTGTTTCAGTATTTCAAATTTGCAAGGCGTTCCTGTATAAAAGAGAGAGAATCTGGCTACTTTCTTCCTATAGTCAATTTACGGTCTCGGGAGGCTGAGGGCAATAAGAACCTTGTAACTCTACAGAAATTCCACTGAGATCCTGTCACTTCATGTTTCAAAAACTTGGCATATAAACTTTATGAAATAGTAAAATGTGTTTATATGGAGCTTGGCAAGCTGTTCGATAAAATGCTTGTAAAAAAAGTGGTTGCATTGCTTAGATCTCCGTGAATGGCTTGGGCATAAAAGCAGTTTTTCAACAAAGTTAACAGCTTAGTTTGGCTTTTTCAGCCTAGAGTGGAATATCATTTGGCATGTTTCTAGTGAGCTGATTGATTTCTATGAAAGTTAAAAGATTTTTTTTTTTCTTTAAATAGGCAGTCAGGTTTGAACAATGTTGGTGTGACATTTGCATGCACTGCGTGAGCATATTTTTAAAGATGTTGAGCACCTGCAGCTTCCATTTACTTTAGGAGCGTTTGTGCGCTCTGATGAGGTCTAGCGCTATTACCTGCATTATGTATTTAGCTAAATTAGGCACCTGGGTTTACAAAACTTTTGTTAATATTTTTGCAGTCCAGAAGGGATAGAAAATAAGGGTCTTCTATATAAGCTGTCTAATGGTTTATTTCAGTGAACACAAAAACTGGACCAGTGGCCTTGTGGGGGGGAGTAGTGATATCGGCCTCATGACTGCAATTCAGTTGTCAATGTTAAGTTTTTAGCTCTTTATGTAGCTGGAAAATCTGTTACAATTTTTGTGTGTGTGTACTACCTCAAAATGTTGTGTTGGCTTTCGCTTGTGGTTTTTTGGACACTTGTTCACGTTTGTCCAGTAAAACCAAGAATGTGATTTTTCCAGTCACGGTTAGGGAAGAGTGATTTTTTTTGTTTGTTTGTTTGTTTTTGTTTTTGTTTCCTGCCTTACCTCTCCTCGTTACGTTCCTTGCTGCTTCTTTGATCACAGTTTAAGCCATGATGTTGTGCTTAGTTGTTTCACTTCCTGTATCTCCTTATCATATGGGAGGCAATTTTTAGGAAGAAGCGAGGGTTGGAAATTCTGTTTGTTGTATATGCCTGAATTACTTCCCTTTACTCTTCAGGAGAGATCAGCCAGTCAGTCCAGGCCACTACAAAGTATTTCTGTTCCCTCACCAGGATGTCAGCTCACCTGCAAGAGGATGTTTGGGCAGGTCAGCAAGCTGAAAAGATACTGCTCTTGGTTAGTCAGGAGCGTGCAAGGAATAACGGGATGCATCAGTACAGTAGAAAATAGGCCACTCTGTTCTTCTGCAGCAGCGACAGCCAATGTAACACTTGCAAAAGCTGAAATCTTCCTGTGATTAAAACCTTTCTAGTTATTGCTGCTTGCTTCTGCTTACTTTTAAACAGTTGAACTGGCTGCTCTCTCACACGCTATGGCTATGTTATTTTTCTTTGACTCGCTACCTGGGTTTGGGCAACAGAAATTATTAAAATAAAATTACAAACATACTTTTTTTTTCTTTCCAAGTAACTATGTAGGTGATATTTTTAATCTGTATGTTTCAAAACACCTCTTAAAAAGCAGGTATGTGGTTTTTTTCGTCTTGTTATGGAGGGAATGATGGAAATAGAGAGTGATCAGCTTCCAAGACGATGGCAGCAGAAGAGCCAGGAGTTGTCCCCCGGGCAGCTGCCAGGCTCACCACCTGCGCAGTAGCTGGTGCTGCTCTGGCAGACCCTCCTTATCCTTTGGCAAGTATAAAAGGTTTGGCACTGCCCTGTACTGTACAGTGTATCAGCTGAATGAAGTGTGTGGATTTATATGCTAATATAGTAATACACTTTTTTTAAAAAAAAAAAAAGTCACTACTTGTAACTTCTCAGATTACTTTGTTGTTAATGTATCTGTAGCTCTCAGACAAGAGAATTGGTACAAAACAAGCTTCACCTTAGCTGCCAAATACGGAACTCCTTTCTGGAAATTGGGCAACAGTGATGCAAGTCCAAAAACATCACTATAAAATATGGGCATAGGAGGGGGGAGACAAATGAAATCTTTTCACTGTCTCCCACATTTTTGAGTACTGTAAGCTTGTGACTGAAGAGGAGAGTCTGTTTTCCTCTTTGGACTGATACTGATGTGCAGAAGCATTAATGTAAAGTTCTTAACGGGGATCTGAAGTGCTTACAGCATCCCAGTCCACACAAGAGTCAAGTGAAAATTAGGGCATGGGAAGAGAAAGGAAGATGGAAGTACATAGCCAAGGCAAGTGTATAATCACAGGAATGCTGGCTGTGGTCCTGGCCATGTAACCTTTTGTTTGTTTTAGTTTTTTTTATTTGATGAATCTTATTTGTTTGAAGCAGAAGTGGAAGAATATTGACTAAGAGAGAAAAAATAGCATGCTGTGAGGCATGGCTCTATTGGAAAAACAGGTTTTCTCCTGGGGTGACTTACTGTGGTTGGGGTTTCTGATAATATTGTTATGTTGTTCAGAGTTTGGCTCTGGTCATACTTATGACTGAGATCACTGTGGTGGTAGAAAACTTTAAATGTAGAAGAGGCAAAGGTAATTTGCTTATTCTCTTAAACTAGTATTTGTATAGCAGTAACTTGTGTACTGTTCTCCCCATATTGTTATTCTGCAGAACTTAAATTACTGAAGTCGTATAGCACAAGTGTGTCGGGAAATGAAACTTGTGCTCAAGTTGACTAAATGCTACAAATGATCAATGTTGGCGGTAAAATCACAGGGGAATGGGTATGTGTGTATTGCAGTTATGTTTACTGTTAAGAGAGAGGCAACTCATTGATGTGGCAAGGATTATACTCTCTTGAATGTGAAACTGGAGTTTATGTACCGATGCAAGTTCATACTTGTAACATATTTGAGAGTCTATAATAATTTATGTATTTAGATCTTATTATTTCCTCTCTTTGACATTGTCTTGAATGTAAGAAATTCGAGTTTTCAGCTGTAGTTGCTGTTTACTAATGTAATCCTGTGACAGGCTAAATCACGGAAATACTGACCCAAGTCAGAAAGCAATGTATTTGATCCTGAACAATTACCTTTCTCTGCAGCAAAATCTCTACCAATGATGGTATCTGAAAAGCTGTGTTTTGCTTCTTACTCTCATAATTTTTTTTTTCTTGATGAAACTCACTACCTTGAGGAAGGCAGAATGGCTGAAGGTGTTCACGCCTCGCTATCATCTCTCAATAGCCAAGTAAACCTATATACTAGATCTACCTGCAAATCCTGAAAATACTTGTTACCACTAAGTGCTCTTAGCATGTGTGAGAAAGAGCAGAACTAACCCAAACCTGTCTGACTAGTTGCCTGCAATGCATTCTAATAAAAAACCCCAACCTAGGAAGAGATCGTTAGTATTTCATAACCGTGCCTTACTGAGAGCTGCTGGTGCACTTACACCCTGGTTTTGCGTCCTGCCCGAGAGGAGAGTGCAAGTGGGGATGAGTAATTTTTAGTGCTTCCTACAGGCTCTTGCATGTGGCCGCTTCCATGGCTGTTTTCTGCTTTCTTCTGTTACTCTCCCTGAAACCAAGTGCAGAAATGAGCTGTACAGCCCTTAGCCTTTCAGAAAGCAAATAGCATTCACTATTTCGTTTGCTACTATGGCAAGTACGAAGGTGTTGTAGCGGTGGTGGTAGGAGCTTGGGGAAGAAAGGAGGGGAGCGTGGGTGATGAGATGTAGAAGAGGTTGCGTTTCAGAGAGGAACGGATAAAGATTTTTGCCAAGCTTGCAGAGGAAGACGTGCATAAATTAGCTCATAATAAGCTGTGAAGGAAAACCTCTCAAGATTTAGTCGTGGTTTTTTTGGAGATGAAGAGGATAAGAAGTTTCCTGTTACGGAGTGAGGGGGTTAAGAGTTTTCCAGTAGTGCTGCAGGAAAAGGAAGTAAGAGTTTGAGGGGGAAGAAGAGATTCCTTTCTGCCCCCTACCTGGTAAGAGGGTGGAAAGCAAGGTAGAACAGGGGCTAGCTCAGAAGCTAAATAAGTCTCATGTGAACTACTTGATGTAGAAATTGAATATGTTGGTGTATTTCTGGGTCATCTGAGCTAATCTGTTGTATTGTAGCTAGAAGTGTTGTAAAGTTTCTTTCATAAATTTACTTTCAAGATAAGTATTTTCACATCATGCATGATTTAAAAAGAAAACAAAAACCCCAACAAAAACCCCCAAGTCCCGGAAATTGCCATGATTCAGAATGCCACAGATGTGTTTGCACAAGTAACCAGAACTTCTGTGGAATGTTCTAAGCAAACTTCACTAGAGGTTTGTTAGTAACATTCAATTTTCCCATATCTTTTGAAAATGCCTGCTGAAAGGGTGTGTTTGCCTCTTCTGTGGCCTTAATCAAGCTCATAATTTGCATAGATGCCTTCTGACCCAGGTCTTTCTCCTCTATTTTTAACTGCTGAGTTTCTACATTGTGAAATAAGTTTCTGTTTGCTTGAGCTCGCTGCTGCTTGACGTACAGTTCAGGAGATTATATGGTCTACATATATGATCGAGGAAGGGATCGTTAGCAGAAGTAATTGGCAGCTCTCACATTCTGCTTCTTGTCGTTTGATGTGTCGTTTCTTTAGCTTCTTTGCTGGCATTCGAGAACTGACACAGGCTGCAATTTTTTATTCTCTTTTTCTGAAACAAAGTATTAGAACTTAAAAAAGATTTATTTGTTTCAGTAACAGTGTGTTTGCCTGAAGGAATGCTGAAACTGGTCCAGGACAACTGCTTTTAGAATAAATTGGCTAACTCAGCATGAGACTTTAGGAAATGAAGAACAGTTTCTACTTGTATAGCAAATACAAAAACTTTACTGTTTTGACTTGATTTATGAGTGTTGTGTATCAAAATAGTTTATGTTTATAAAAGCCCTCCCAGCTCTGGGGACTTGGTTTACATAGATCACTTGACTATAAGTTAGATGACTGACAGATAAAAATGCTAGTTGTGATGATATTAGAAATTATTATACCTCTTGTGAACTTCGGCTATTTCAACAAATACAAGAAGGAAGAAAAGCACAGAAACCTTTTTAATCACACTTTGTTGTTAACAAAATCCCGTGAAAGTCTTCAAATCAACTGATACTTCTGTATCTGAATTTCTTATTAATATTTTATTAGACTTTTCTGTGGGAGCACAGTTAGTTAATTTAGCAGTGGGTTTTTTTGAGAATTTATGAAATATTAGCGTATCTAGTCAGACTGTCTGAAAGGGAGGGAATGTTGCAGAGATAGTGTTAACTGACCTTTGCAAAACTGGTGTCTGTAAGTGTGGGTTGGGTTTTTTGGTTGGTGTGGGTTTTCGTGTGTATGTGTGTGTGTTTTATTTGCTTGTTTTGAACTTTATTGGAAAGCAGAACTGACTTTTCTGGTTGTGAGAAAGATTGGAGGAGCTGGGATTATTGGAATAGTGGATCTCTGAAGGGCATTATTCATGTTTGCTTCTGTCTTTCCTGGGATTAGCAGTATTTAAATAAATATTTTCAGATGAGGCTAGTGCATAACTGCTTGTTTCTCCCTCAGTTGTCATCTGTTTTCTATAGAGTTCATGATCTTGAAATATTCTAGGGTTATTCATCTTGTAGGTGAAATGACACTGAGGTCAGGCTTTCCAATAGGCAAAGCAAGGGCTATAGGTTCCTGTGCGTGCTGGGAGCGTTGGTTTGCTCGCTTAAGGATAACAGTTCTGGGCTAAATAAGAGTACAGATACAGAATGGGGACGGTCTCCAACAGTATGGCTTCAGACATGTGTTTAAACATGTAAACCGGGCGTCACATGCGGTATGGTTATTTTTTTGTTCATTCCCTGCTGACTTAAGTAGAAGATGCTATTGATTTCTTCTTACAGTCAGGTGAAAATAAATGTTATAGGCAATTCACTTGGAGAAGCTAGATCTGCTGGAATGGAAGCTACATCCAGAGGTATGTTTTGCTGTTTTGAAGCAACGTATCTGGTTTCCTCAGGCATTAATTGCAGGAAGAGTCAGTCCTTCCTATGTGGCCGGGATTTCTGCTCCTTCTGTCCCTCCTTTCTTTGCCTGTCTTCACTAGAGCACTTGGAAGCATTCACGCAGGTAGTGCTGGGGCTCTGCTCTGACTGGATTGTCCTTGACTCTCCCACCGCTTTGGTGTGTTGTGGGGTCTGAGAGCCTGAAGAGATCTGAGGATACAAAGGCCACTCATGCATGAAATTCTGGTGGCATGAGATTAACTGTTTGACTCAAGTAGATTGTTTTGAGAGAGCTGCTTCTTATTTTACAACTCATGTATTCTGCAAATTCAGAGGTGTTTAGAGAAAATTCTTGCCCGTATTAATATTTCCATGAATTATCACAGATTCATGCGAAGATTTAACACCTTGCTCATTCAAATATGCCATGTTTGTTGCTTTGGTTTGTTATCATTAGTGCAGCTGGCAGTGGGTTTCAGCCTGTGTCTTTAAATATGTCTATTCCTGAAGCAGAGTTCCTGTATGAATTGTTGCCATGTTCTCAAGGGCATTGAGACTTCAAAGTTAGCTTTATGTTCATACTTTTGATTAAAATCAGTCGTTGTACAGGATAACCAGTTATTCCTTTGTCCAATTCTGTCATGCTCCAAATGAGAAACAGAGGTAGAAAAATTGCCAGATTTAATTTGACCTTCATTTCAGAACAACCAAAAGACTGTTACAAGTCAAATGCCATTTATTCTACCTTTAGTGTGATTTCAATGGTGGGGAAAAAAATGTCAGTGTAAAACTTTATCCAAGTGCTGCTCTTAAGCTACAGAAGGAGCACGAGAGAAGCCTATTCTGACTATGGGACAGGCAGTTTTAAAGTTCAAAGGAAGCAGAACATGGCTCACGTTCTCCAGGAACAGATACGATGATTGCTGATTAAAGACCTTGTTTGTTGTTGGGAGGTAGCAAGACTCTCTTAGTGGCTGGAATAAAGACATCTGTAACTTCGTGAAATCCTAATCAGCTGACATTGAAGTAGGGAAAAAACATGGAGATGTTCCATTACCAATGATGATCCCCCCCTCCCCTTCCAGACTGAATTAAATTAGACCTCATGGTGACTTTGTAGAATTTCATTCTGGTCCTTATACCTTCTTGTAGGGGTGTTTTTTTAACGTGGGGCAACTTTCCAACGGTAACAAATATGCTGTGTCTCGCTCTGCCCATACAGAATGTTGGCTCTTGCTTCTTACTCATGATTTGGGTGTCAGCTTTTGTACCTGAAGGGTAGTTCACTAGCTAAGAATTACATCCACACTGTGCTACTAAGCTTTTGTGTAGGTCTGGCTATGAGAAGAGAAGATTTCACGCTAGATCATTTGAGTTGGGAAGTCTGAAGGAAAACAAGAACAAATTGTGCGACAGGTCTCTGATAAATCTGGGTTTTCTATATGCTTTAGAGGAGGCATTTGATTATGTCATGAGCTGGAAAAGGAAAACTAACTGTGGCTTTTAGGCCATTGTCTTTCTGATAGGTCTTACATTGTCAGTATTTTTTTCTTCTGCAATAGGTGAACCTAATGCATTATAATGATTTGGAAAAAAATCCGCATTCGGTGTTTCAAACAGGTTCTTGCCAAAAAGACCCCAAAGAAATACAGGCTTCCTAATATTTGGTGATTTAGTAGTAATTTTGCCAGCAGTGAAAGCTGCAGTATTTAGCCAGGTTTAGCACTACAGAAAAAGAGATGTGATGCATGTGAAGCATGCAGATTCTTTTTTGGCTTAGTCTAAAGGACACTGTGTCTGTGGCCTTGGTGAGTAATTCACTGATAAAGGTTTGTTTCCTCTTTATTTCAGAGGTATTTTTCTCCTTGCTGCTGCTGTTCCTTATTTTAAGGTAACAAATTCTCACATGCAGCATCCATTCTGGAAGGGAGGTATTTCCTAAATCTATTCATTATCTGTAATCAAGCCTGTCTATAAAGAAATTAAGTCAGGTACAGCTTTATCCCTTGCTTTAATATAGCAATTGCTGGAAGAAATTACCTGGAGCAGCAGAATAATTTTAGAGCTTTCAAGGTTTAATGTGAACACTTCAGTTTTTACCTTTGTAAACAGGCTGTCAAGTCTGCTTATGGCAATCTGTTATAAAATAAATCTACTCGTATGAAATTCACAGTTCTCAGTCACTCAGGGTATTTTGGAGCCAGTCTAATTTTAGCAATGGCAACAACTGTGTAGCTGGTTGAGGTCTCTGTGAATCTTCATCAGTAGATTTGGAGTGAGGGTGGCAGTGACTGCAGTTGTGCTCTCTTTCCTTACAAATACAAAGTTTTATTGTTATAATGTAAAGGCTAAATTTTAATAAGATTAAGGTTAGCAAGGTTTCCAATGGTCTGTTATTACAGAGATCTTAAAAATCTGTTTGTGGTTGTGACTGTGAAATAGTCTGAAACTGTTAGAAGGTATCTATGCTACAAAGATTTGCTTTTGATTTTCAGAATTAGAAACTACTGGAAAAAAAGGAAGAGGATATAGTTAGGTTATGTGTAATGGTGCTGGAACAGTTCCTGTCTCCTCATGTTGATAATGAGACCCCTACTCCCCACTCCAAGACTAGTGAAATTATAGCTGGGTAAAGGAATTTTTTTTTTTTTTTTTTTTAATAACAGAAAATCTTATCAGTGCTCAGATTCACTGGTTTGTCTTTTTAATTAGCTGTCATCTCATACATGAAGAACACATCACCTACGGCAGGTGAAGATTGGGGGTTTTTTTATAGGTATTTAGCATCTTTTGTGGGACTCTGGAATCACACAATATATGGGTGTTGTGTTTAATGGCAAGTAGCTTAACTTTAATGGCAAGTTACTCACTTTAAGAACTTGCCTTGTTCTTGAACATGTACATTTCCTCCTGAGTTCATAGACTGGTTTACAGAGGAATATACAAACAGAAGGGCAGCCATATCAACAGCAGTTTTTAGAGGTAGGTCTGGGGATATTCTATAGATAATAGAACAAAATTTGGATATAGGTCAATTTCTAATAGGGTACTGTGATGACACTGAGTGTCTATTCACAATCCGATGCCAGTGGTGCTTTTAATATGATCTCTTTTATATGGCTGGAACGTGGCAGATTTTCCAGCAGGCTAGCCTTGCTGTAACTGTTCTGCTGCGTGTTTCTCAAATGTATGTAATGAAAGTCAGATACTTTTAAAAAAAGGCTAATTGTCGTCATCAGTTGCTCTATATTTGAATGTCTCTGCCAATTTATAAATATTTCTAGTAGACTTAATTTTAGAATGTGCTTCTTATATGGACTTCCAAGTCTTGGAGGTAGCAGAAGATAGAGAAGTGCTGCCTTCTGGTGTTATGGTATGTATATGCTGAGGTAGCTGGTGGTGTCTGGGACATTTGGAGGGAGACCCAGCGGAGTTTAGTGGGTTTTGTCAGGCAGTGATACCAATGAGCTGTGCAGCATTCAGGACCCTTTTTGACAATTGAGGTTGTAAGGACTTTGTGAGACAAAAGATTCAGAAATGCAGTATGAAATGTAGCATATTGTTTCCGTTCCAAAAAGTGTTTTCCTTCTGTGTACCTGCATCAGCCTCAGAGATTCTCTTTTCACTCTAGCTCTTCTTAGATTGCATCGTAAAGACCGTCCTGTTTGGTGTAGGTTTGTTGCCTTGCTCCCACTCCCCGAGATTACTTCTAGATGTTGTTCCAGACAAGATGGAAGCTGAACTTTTAGAGATCGTATAGTCATTGCCTGCTGGGGAGGTTGGCTGCCCGCCCTGCCGCTAAGAGGAAAGTCCAGGCCCAGGTTCAAGCAGGCGAGGTGACATACGTGTCTGCTCTTTCTGTATGAGAAGTCCTTTCCTGCGCCCTACACACCTTTGCTCTTCTGTGTGCCACACCAAGAGGTTCCCACCAAACCTCCGAGGGGTGCGTCAGCGGGCAGGCCAGCTGCCCAGTCCACAGACATTACCAAAATGGTAAACTTCTCACTGTGGTGGAATGAGGTAGAAGTCTGCTGCTTTCATTCGTTCTTTTCATGGCCAGAACCAGCCAAATGTAATTTGGGTGTCCCTGTCATATTGAACTTGTCTGGGATTGGGCTGTAGGAACAACCTGTAGCTGCTGTGAAGATTTTGTAGCAGAGCAGCAGACAGCTGCCCTTGAAGGTGAAGAAAGACAAACCTTTTAAAGGACTGATGTGGTCATAGATTTCTTTTAAATTTCTGCTTACTATCCTTACTGTTTCACATTTTGAGTTTCTTACGTAGCTTTCAAAATAAACTAATACATATGTATTGAAATTCAGCATGTGTACTGTTCTCTAGAAATAAATTAAGATCAACCTGTAGATGCTCAGCTTCTGTCATTTGTGGCTGGTTGTTGGCATGGATGAAAAGGAGCTCGCTGAGCTGCTGATGGGATAAGGCTTGATACAGTTTGAGGATAACGATAAAAGAAAATTACTTTCCTCGTCTGTTGAAGAACATGTACCCTAGTGACACCATGTGTGGATTTTTTTGATCTTCTAATTTTTTTGGCTTGGTGCCTATTTCTATATGCATAAAAACCAGTAAAGCATAAGAACCCGTCACTTTTTGGGAAGGATTAGGTCCCTTTTTCCAGTCAATCATAGACACTTCTCCTGGTACTATTACCTTTGTAAAGGGCTATAGCCATGTGCTATGTATAGAGTTACAGCAGTGAGCAGCTTGCGTAAGGTAACCAGTGCTGGATGCAATCGATTTAGTGGCTTTGCTGCCATGTTCCAGATACCATGGAGGGTTTTTCAGTTACTTCTGGGTGCACTGCAGTGTCATGGTTTTGCTTTATCTGGGGGGGTGGGGGGTGTGGAATTTGTAACTCCTGTTGGCGATCTCCTGCTGAGTGATTAACTTCATGCTGTATGGCAGCAATTAAGTGATTAGAGCATAACAGGATATCTATATGAATGTCTTGTTCTGGGCAGTACTGTGTTTGAAGGACACTGAACTCTGTAGTGTTCCCAGGCTTTGTCCTACAAAGTCACAAATGTTTAAATTCCATTAGTGTTGCTTACAAGGGCGAATTGTTGTTTTCTATTAGGCTTTTCTAGGTAGGTCTTGGAATGGTTTTATGATGCACTTCACTTGTTTAAGAAAATGTGCACTTTAATTATTATTTATTTTCTATTTATGATATTGTGCACTTAATTTAAGGAAGTTATTAGTATATACTGTAATGTTAATATCTGTATTAACTGATGTGATAGTCACAGTTGTAGCTTCAGTGTGATTGCAGTCTTTCAAGCCAGTTCCTTGATGTGGATAATTAATTCTGAAGCTGGGATGTATGTTAAATTGTCTGTGAATTCAAGAGGGACCATCATTAAAAGTTTAAAAATTTGAATAATAGGTATAAAACAATAGTTTGAACTATGCGCTATTTTAAAATCCTCCTATTTTTCTTATGGTCTTGGGCAAGTTGTTTCTAGTTTTCCATTGGCTTGTTTGTAAAGTAGTTTCTCATATGATGGGAGCACTCTGAAGTAAAATTGCAATAGTTAAGACAGTTTAACTCCTTTGAAATGTTTTAATTATTCTAAGTCTTCTGAACTGCACCCTTCTAAAGGGAATTTGGTACTTTGTTCTTTTCAGAGCATTTGGAAAATGGAAGCTGATAGTGTTACCCAGAAATAGTAGTAGTCTAGTTTCATTTTCTGCATTGGATACTGCAGTTGGACATAAGCCAGCTGAGTAAAATTTTGGGGGGCAAGAGGACAGAATTTTGCTTTGCACTGTACAAATTAAAATGTTAACATTACCCTTAAGGATTGCAGAATGAGTTAGTTATTGGTGAGGGAGAAAAGCTTAAACTGAAAGACCAAGTAACAGCCTTACACTGGTACGGATTTTAGTAACAGAGGGATGTTCTAATTATTGCTGGTAGGCGTGAGGACCCTTGCATTTGGATGCTGCCTATGGTAATCTGAAATACAGTCAGGAAGTTTTCAGGATGGGGATATCTCATATCAGCAGTTTCATTTTTGTAAAAAGTTAATCCCTCTTAAAATTGCATGAATTGTAATGCTTCTGGAACTAGAAACAATGTTGATTTTAATCTTTACCTCTAGTTCTGGATAAGGGAACTTGAAGCAGGAGAAGCCTGGTGGGGGTGTGATATGGTACTCGTTTTATCAGGCAAATTCTTCTGCATCGATTTTGAAAAGCTTTAATGAAAATCATTAAGCCGCAGCCCCTAAGGAACAGGGTTCCCTTTCAGTACCGTTTTGCTGTTTTTCGCTCAGATTCAGTGAGGAGCACACTGCTACCGTTAGCGTGGGGTGGCTGGTTAATAGACCCTGCTTGGTTGAACCTGGGTCTATGCCACTTGCTCCCTGCCCTCAGACACCCCCCCCCCGCCCCCCCTCAGCAGGACCATCAAACCGGTTGGCCTGCTTCCAAGCCAATATTTCTGTGGAGCAGATTATAATGATTACAGACAAAGACCTTGCTTCTGCTTGGCTATCCCTGGCATGCGTGCCTTCTGCCTCATACCAGAGCTGGGTAGTTTGTTGTTGTTCACGTTTGGGTTTTTAAACTTAATCACGCTTGCTCCGCTCTCTAGTGACAAATGTACTGATACAGGATCTGTCAGAAAAGGATTTGTGAAAACTTTCCTGCTGTGTAATTCTGTACAAGTTCTTGAAATGTGTTCAGAGTTCACTAGAGTGTTTCTGTATATTCAACACGAAGTAGAAATACTTCTCCCTGCCTCAAGTGTTCCGTAAGAGCATAAGTCTTTAGGGAGTCAAACAGTATACTTACCTATCACACACACCATTTGACATTATTTATTGAATTCTTAGAAGTGGGGAAATAGCTAATAAAGTACCTATTTCTCTTTTCCTTTGGCCATTTAATACCATTTTATGGAGTAACCAGAATTATGTGTTTCATCAGATTGCATTGGCTGACTCAGTATTGAAGTTTTTAATATATTTCTTTATTTCTCAGATTATCTTGAGATCACTATTAAATGGGTAATATTATTAGTTAAAATACCACTTGGTGGAGATCTTTTGGAAGGTGCTTTAAACAGCTATTGTGTTTGCGTAATAAGAACAGTTAATTTTGGAAAAGTATTCATATAGACTTGCATTTCTGCCAAAGCAAGTAAATAGTATTGATTAATTGATTTAAAGGAGGCTATGTTTGTGAGTCTGAAGCTGTTGGTAAAAAAACATTTTGTGAGATCTAGGGTATGGTATCTTTGGGGTTCTTTATCCTTGATACCCATTTATTTTAGGTAAGTATTTAATTAGCCCCATTTTTGCTCAACGTTCATAAAACCCAGCATCCTAGAAGTATTGTGTTTGCAGCTCAGTAAGATTGCCTTCTTTTCCCACATGCTATAATACCTTAAGTTATTGGGTTGTTTATTTTTTTTTTTTAAACATCTTTCATAATTTCTCGTTTGTATCTTAAAATCCTACGTAGAGTGGCTGACTGTGAAGTGATGACAGACTCCCAGCGGCGTTAAGCAACGCTGTTGAAGGCAACGTGTGCCAGAAGCACGGCCAGTCTCTGCAGCGACCTTCAGTACGTGAAGGTCTGAGTAACTGACTGCCGTGCTTGCACGTGTCGAACTAGTTCAAGGGTAGCCGTACTGGTGGGCTGGTGCGCCCAGGTAAGTAGGTGTTCCAAAAGAAGGGTAAACTGCGGTGCCGTAGGGACTACATTGGTCTGGGATTCAAGCTGAGAGGTGTGCATGGGATTGTTCTGTACTGCGTAGTTTAAACACGACCGTAGTTTAAAAGCCATGACCCATTTTAAATGTCCGGAGTTGGTTTTGGTCCTGCAGACAATATAATTTTGTCTTCACAGTCTTAGCAAGCGGTCTGAGTTATGGAGGTAGTACTTGGCAGTTTTTGTAAATCTTCTGCATAGATAGCAGAACTGTGTGTCAGAGGGGATGGGCATTTATTATTTACTTTTTAAAATTTGGACTAAATAATGAAATCAAAAGCAATTTCTGTGAGGTAAGGTAGGAGCTTATAACCTGTAAAGGTACACATTTCTTGGTTCTGCATCTCCATTTTGAGCCAAGTTATTGTAAATGACTAATTCATGAAAATAAAGGGCTGCTCGGTGGGGAGCAAGGAAGGAGTTTGAATTACCATGTCAGTAGATCCTGATGAATCGTTCTGCTTAGGAAGCAGACATGTCCACTTTTGAAGTTACTCCTGAAAGTGTATTTGGTAAACAGCTCTTATGAGCTGTTAATGCAGTATTTGCCCTAATTTTAGTAATGGTAACTTCTTGGGCTTTCTTTTGCCCTTGAAAAGTTTGGGATATTTCCTCTCCCATGCCAAGTACAGATTCAAAAGTTATATGTTTAAAATACTGTGATATGAGGCTATTTCATTTTCATTAGCATAGAGGAATAAAAGTTTGTTTTAGAAGAGGGGGTCCAGTCTTCTTATGTTTGTCATGTGTGTTGGTTGTGAAGATTTGCATCTAAGTATCTGAATGGGTGAATATTTTGGCGTTAGTTGCAAGGCATGTTGTAAGTTGCCATCCTTCCCGTTTCTCCATGGAAATTCTGTGCAGAATGAGAAGGCGTTTCACTCTTTGGCAGTTCCAAAATCATTTAGGTCACCTCAGAGTAATCCATTCCTTTAGTTTCAGCTGCGGTAGTATCTTCTGTTACTCCAAACCTATCTGGAGAAAGAGGTCCTTCAAGCCTGGAGCCTAATAGGCTTGGTCTTGCTTCCTTAGAGATCGACCAAATCCCAAACACGCTGAAACACCCTGCATGAAATAAAGCAGACTGTAATTCCATTACAACTGAATTTCTCTGTTCTTTGATTTGGAGGCAATATCTTTTCAAAGATTTCCAAAGATTTCATGCAAGTGCTTGTTTGAGAGAGGAATAACAACTATTTCTGAATTAAGGTGCAGCACCAGAACCCAGGTTTCCTGGTTGGAATAGCTGCCGACTGACTCCTACTTCAAAGCTGGATTCACTTCTTGCAAAACTTGCAGTGCATGGAGTTTTTATGTGTAGTCAGAATACATCTGGAATTTTTCTTTCATTTTTTTTCTTCAGAAACCGTAGTGCAAAATGGAAGCCAAGCACAATGTTAACTGTAGATATGCATTGTGGGTTCAGCTGCTACTGAAAATTACTGAGAATAATGATCACCTGTAGTTACTAATAAGTGTGGGCCGTTATAATTTCTGGTCTATCTCATCCTTTCCCCACATTCCTCCACTCAGCCACTTCTCATCCCATGAATTTCAGAGATTGGGCGTCTGGAGAAGGGTAGGGAAGAGGCTGAAGTTGGACAGGAGACAGGCTGGGAGTTAAAAGCCAGAGAGGCTGAAACAAATTCAAGTTAATTTTTCAGCGTAGCAAGACAAAATTGTTTGGGACTGGAAGAAGGGGAAACTGAAGTCTACCAGAAATGCCATAGGGAATTTGGATGGGGGCTTGTGGGTTGTTGAATTGTAACTGGTGAGTCTTCAGAAGTGCATCAGCACTGAGGGTATTGGTGCTTATCAGCATTTATCAGCGGTAGCTGAGTCCTGCAAAACCTTACCGTAGGCAGTAAGCTGGTTATGTTGTACTGCAAAGGCTTCCAGATACCACTTCATTTTCCTCTTCTGTTGGTCTTCCCTCTGAATCCCTTCGAACTGTGATTATTTAAAAGAATGTGTATGGGCTGAACATTTTCACATTCTCTGGCTTTACTTCAGAGCACACAGTTTCACATGCCGTGTAGGGGTCTGTCAGTAGCCAGCACTTGTGTAATAAGTATAATTAGTTTAAAATAATAGTTTTTCGGAAGTAAAAGTGGATTGACAGTAGGTCAAAAACTCAAGTGAAAACCTTTCCAGGAGAGTTTTCCAGGCATGGGATACGACTGTGCAGCTTTTTCATGGTAGTAATCCTGGAATTTCAGGAAAAGTGTCCTCCAAAATTCTCTGTAGACATATTTACAGTTATCTGTATGGTTTCAGAGGGAAATGGATATAGGTTAACAAAGTTTCTTTATGTATGATGTTTTGTGTGGAATTTTTGAAGTCTGTCTTAAAAGGAAACCTGCCTTTAATATCAAAGTGTAATTTATGCATTAAAAAAAAATCAGCTTTTCAGTTTCTTGATCCAGACCAAATTAAAATAAATCAGTATACTTGTATTGGTTGGTGTAATACAAGTCAGAGCTAAAAATATTCCTCTCTCTGTTTTTTGTTTTGTTTTGTTTTTTGTGTGTACAGAAAAGATGAAAAGGAGTATGCACTGAAGCAAATTGAAGGTACAGGGATATCCATGTCGGCCTGTAGAGAGATTGCAGTAAGTGTACATAAATGAAAGTATTTTTACTGACGTTATTATTGAACATTATTTTATTTTCTCTGAATTATGTAACATAAAGACTATCTAAATGTTTTCTTTAAAGTGCGCAAGCATGGAAGTTATTCAAACATGAGCTTTTCTTAAAATGCTTATCCATTTTATGTGTTGAGAGGGACATACACATGAACCTTTTAATGCAAATTTATTTTAAAAAGGGATGTTTTTAAAATGACTTGAAGGAAAAAGGTTCTGAAGGATTACAACTGTCACTACAAGTCTTGCTTGCTAGTAATGTATTTTATTTCAAACTAATGGTAGCTTACTCTTCTTTAGTACCCGAGAACAGTTTGTTCTCCGCATTCCTTATTTGTTTTGCTAAGTACAGAGAAATTTTGTAGCAAAATAAAAAACAGCTTTAATTGTATTTTTATTACATGTGTCTTAGGAGAAAAAATGGATTCAGAAATTGCACGCTTTTGAGCACAGTAGTGGCCATCGTTCCTTCAAAGTTGGTAAAAATTAGGTGTCTGTATATGAAGGTAGAATTTGATCTTTAAATGTTTATTTTATGACTGAAAATGTGCATTACTGTCACAGTGCTGGATAGCAAGTAAAATTTTGTAATGCAAAACTTCTTGCATTGCAAAAGAAGTGCACTCGCTTGATTAAATATTTACCTTGTTTTAATGCTGTCACTATGCTGAGGGCTGTTGAAATGCATGTTAGGATTGTGCCTAAAGCTTTTCATAATCTAGTAATGTTGCATTGAAATACAGCATTTAGGTGTGCAATGCAATGTGGGGCATTAGAAACTCAGGATGTTCATGAACTGAACAAACCACTGTATTGTGTTTAGTGTAGTGTCCACAGTTAATTCTGTATGAAGAGTCTTAGTAGATAAAACTACTATCATTTTAAAGTGCTTGTCGCTCTAAGGTCAAAGTCACTCGTGGATTTGAGAGGTGGCTGCATTGCTGTCAGTCACTTTACACAGAACCTACCCAGTGACCTTTTTGCTAATATTTCTGCCTTTGGAGGAAATAAGAAATCCTCTTTTAACATCAGTACTAGATTATACTCTTGTTACTATAAAGTCAGTTTTGACAGCATTGACCGTGTGTTTCGTTTCTTTGATTCTTGTCCTTCGTCTGTTTTAAATTCTACTACTGTGGAGAAGATGTGTGGAATAGTCCGAAGGAGACTGTCCTGTTGTCATGATAGCACTGTGGTATGGAGCTGGTTCTGTCATACCCGGACACAACATTGTGAGGAAGTAGAGAGTGTCAAATTTTTTTTTTTTTCTTCTGATGATACATCATCACTTCAGTCTTGTGCCTTTTTTTTTTTTTATTTTTAACTTTTTTTTTTGTTGATGAAGCTTTGTACAAAGCTCAGTACAGCCTGGGAAATTTCACAACTACTGTGTAGGTTGCTTGAATCCTCTCAATGGTTCTTCCTGTAATTCTTCCTCGAATGATATTTTACTCCTCTTTAGACTTTATTGGAAAACCCTATAGCCTGAGATAATGTAGCAAAGCACTGTTTGCCTCGGTGAAATTTCAGGTTGGTCAAATATTAGAAATGTGAAAAAGGTAAAGGTGAAATAGTTGAAAAAGAAATATGAACTTTTTGTCATACAGAAACAAGCAGAATCAAGTGCATTTTCCATAAGGAGAAGCAGACTTATAATTAATGCATTGATAGTTAATTTTGTATTTAAAGGCTTAGATAGGTAACAAAGAGGGTAATGTTTACTGATTAAATAAAGATTATCAGCCTGGAGAGAGGCCACATTAAAATGCTTTGAGTAGGTTTTTTCGACATTTAACCCCTGCCTACAACACCCCCGCCCCGG